>SDVV010000947.1:0-27844 GCA_016164225.1 Gammarus roeselii | reverse complement strand
TATATGTATATTTATATAAATATATATATATATACAAAATCCGCTGCGCGGAAATTAATATATGTTGTCAAACTTGCAGACAAATACAAGACATATAAAACTAGTTGCATCCGTTTCATTGCGGCTCGATTTCTATTTCAAAGCAGAGATTGAGATGGGAAACCGACTGATTCGTAACGCAGCACAAATATTGTCTGGTTCCAACACAACTGGCTAAAAATTAACTTTACAAACCAAATGATGATGCAAATCAACCTTACAATGTCATGACGCAAGTAGGGGAGAGCCCACATGTGAAAGCGACTACCGTTTAAATATAACGTTTGGGCTACAATTCTTGCCTGTTTTTTCAATAAAAATCGTTTCCGTTCCAAAGAACAATAATGTAATTAGTTTTTTATGAATCCAACTGAATTTTAATCAGCATGAGTTCATATGTTAGCTTTGGTACGATAAAACACTCCAACACTAAATTGATGCCTCATGTATCCTTGTCCTGCCCTGCCTCAGTCCAGTGCCATCTATTGACCATTTGGACAAACGCTCGTCCTACGCCCGTAAAGGGTTCTTCGATGCGACATATTGGCAGCATCACTCATGCGCTTGGTTATTACGACGATAAGAAAAATAAAGAATTGGTATGATCGTTCAAAACTCGAATGAACACCAGGAAATTATCATGGAGAGGTAGTCAGCTGGAATGACGGTTTCCGAGGGACTGAAATGCGTCGTTTTTTATGCCGTGTGCTTTGATTACAGAATCATAAACTGCGAATACAATAATTAGATAGTCCAGCTAGTGAAGAGTCCACGTGCGACTTTGAAGGCACTCGGGTGGTGCTCAAGTAGGCTCTGGTGAGGCAAAGGTGAGGCACATTAGGCGCTAATGTGAGGTTCAGATGGGGCTCATGTGCTCAGATAGGGCTCATGCGGGGCTCAAGTGGAGAATATGGTTGTCTCTGAGGTGAGGCTCAGGAGACGACCAGGTGTGGCTCAGGTTCAGGTGATGCTCACGGGTGGCGAAGTTACAAATGTACGGCTCGGAGGCTCTGACGAGGGGCGTATCTGGATGTCAGGTGTGCCAACGGTGAGACTAAGGTGAGGCTGATGAGAGGGGTAGGTTGTCTTCAGGCAGTGCTACGATGGAGCTAAGGTGGACCTAAGGGAGAGGGCAAAAGTGGGGTTGGGGTGGAATTTAGTTGTGGTTGGGTGAAGCCTCGTTGTTGCGCAAGTGGAACTCAGGCTGAGTAGGGCTAACATGGAGCTTAAGCGGGGATCAGATGGGGCTCAGGTAAGGCTCAGGTTAGGCTCATGTAAGGTCCATGGGGGACTCAGGCGAAACTCATAGAATGTTCAAGTGCATTCCTCCATGGAGGGGCTTAGGTCGGGTACGGATGGAGTTCGGGTAGACCTAACTACATATCAGGAGGTAATAAGGTAAAGCAGGATGCGGCTCATGTGTGTCTGAAGCCAGGATCAGGAAAGCTCATGCGAAGCGTGCCCGAATAACACCCTTCCTTAGCCTCTCCTTCCCCGTGTCAATTATCAGAACTTTCGCAACCGTCAGTTCCGCACCTTTTTGTTTCTCCACTGTCCAAATGTGTTTCCATTAATTGACTCCCAATGCAAGAAGGTAAATAAGTATTCATTTCCCGCGTTAGAGTCATCGGACTCGCACAGAATTGGAACATCCATTGATATAAAATTGATTTATCCAAATGAAAGGATGTTTCATTTGTGTCATTACAGTCATGAAAAGAGCCGATTTTTTTTTTTAAATCCCCCCGCTCAATGAATAAATTCTCACACGGTCGCATCTGCGACGGTCGCTGCTGTGACAGAGGTCACCGGGTCATATGAGAGGGTCAAGTCACATTGACATATATGAGGATCAATTCAAGTTTATAATTATAAGTCTCTATCTGCTCCATCAGTTCCGGCGATGGTAAGCTATTCCTCTTAATGTGGTGCAACTCACAACCGGAATCACTTTTGTTAACAAACCTTTATATCTATAATTTTCCCTCAATTATTGCGTGATGCGAGACCGCCCTGGTAATGCAGTTTGAGTAGGAAGCAACATAGCTTACGAATGAATGATGGGCTGAGCAGGAAACCTGAGGCATGAAACTGCGCACTGGCTCTCTTCATCGGAATCACATATATGTCAGTTTTGTCGTATCTTTTTTTGATCTATTGAGTACAATGTTTTTGGTATCAATCGTTTGTATTCTCTGGTAACCTACTCTGATTTTAGCAAACCATTCCATTCGTGAGAGATGCATTACGTTTTTCAGGAGCTATTGAACAAAGCCCCAATAGAAAAATCTTTCGGGATAAACGCACCTTCTAAATTTCCCATACGGTCGTCTAGGTCTGCACAAGTCGTAAAATATCTCGTAAAATATCTCATAGATGATGCTCTTTGTTGGCATTTTTCACATATACCACGTGTTTCAAAATTGCACAGTCGGGCAATGTTTGAGACAAGTTTTTAGTTTGTACCATCAAGTTTTTATGACCTTCTGAACAAATATTTTTTACAGTTAGTTAAACCTTCGGAGTGAACACCGTAGAGTATTTTTCCTGAAAATGTTCGTGTTAATTTGTTACTTAACCCTCTTGTTGAAGATAAGATCAATGTGTGACAAGGATGATTAAAGATTAGTTTTCGATGTAGTGGCACATGTGCTATATTTTTGTTGTGTCTCTGATTTGATTGAAAAGCTGTTTCTCATTAATATGAGTGTCTGAGACGATATATCCAACATTTTAATTAAATCAATGTCGAAATCTCGCAAACACTAAAACTAGGACATTACGTTTCTGGTCATATTTTAACGACATAGATATTACTATGCCATGAATATAAAATATATACTTTCGGTTCAAGCTCACAAATTCAATTCAATCAAATCGTGTTATTTACATATAAGATCCGTCGTCGGAGTGGGCGAATATTTCATTCTAGATTATTTGTGGCTTAAAATCTACATTTTATTAGCAGCCTTATGTAACTAATTGAAGCCGATGTGGACTGGCAAGGTTGAGAAGCCTTTTGTTTAATATTGAATTGAGAAGCAATGCCTATGAGCAATAATACTAACAGTTAATTTGAAGTATTTCTAGTTGCAACGCATTGATGTCTATTCAATGTGTACGTTCTCCGGAAACGTTAGAAACTGCGTTGAACGGAGCAGTCGGTTTGACTTCCTTAGTAAATGGCTATAAGTGTTTGCAATCTCCAGTTTTGAAACTATATTAAGTTTCGGAAACAAATAAGCGCTTTGTGTTATATTAACACCCACACAATGTAGGAGCTTTGCATGGTTATTATCCGAATGAATCAATAAACAGAAGCTGGAAATTACCGACAAGCTCAAGTTGAGTGTCCGTAAGAGTTAGTTAGATCAAGTTAAATTGAATTACACTTGGAAATCGTCTGATCTTGTTTATCATGTATTGACGTGACGTCCAATAAAGCCAATAAGCTCATCACTGGCAGCAAACCCCAATGGCTGCTAGTGGCTGCTATTGGCTGCTAAGGGCTGCTAGTGGCTACTAGTGGCTGCTAGTGGTTGCTAGTGGCTGCTATTGGCTGCTAAGGGCTGCTAGTGGCTACTAATGGCTGCTAGTGGCTACTAGTGGCTGCTAGTAGTTGCCTCAGAACGGAAATAGACAGAGGACAGGGTTCGGATTTTGTCTGAGCTCTTTATTACTTCTGTGTTCAATTTATTGACAATGTGTCCGAGCTTATGACGATTACATGTTTTATCGGTTCGTCGCTGTATAGTTGAGGTGCGAGGTTCAACTGCAAGGGCATATAATGCCACCGGACAAAGAACTGAGCAACAACAGATGTTACGATATGTGCGCTCAGTGAAACAGAAGGAAAAGATGATTTGGTTTCATGATGATGATGGACAATTGGAGATGGATTAAAAATGTAAAGGCAGCCAAGATGTGTGGACGTAGACCCGATTGTTTTGAACAAATGACGTGACGCCAGTTTGAGGGAAGAGAGAGATCAATGAATGGAGAATGTTGGAGGCTAGAGGTGGTCTGACCCCGCCCCGAGGGCTTTTTTCACCATTGGTGTCTCGTCGTAAAACGGGAACGTGAATGGGGGAGAGGCCAACGATTATAACGCAGCGTGGAAAAATAAACCAGTGAAAGCTGTCGGAACATGCTGTTGACACAAATTTCAAACCTCACTCCTAACCTGAAGAATGTGTTGCGAGGTCCTGACGGGATTTTTTTTACCACTAAATGGCTTTTTTTTTATATGCGTATGAACTCATGTTCATTCACCAACACTGAGCACAGCAACAGCGCCCAATCCACGCGGCAAACGGTGTTGCGGTATTTTATTTTACCTGATGCAAAGCCAATACATAAAAATATTTGAATTTTATTGGGTTCGAATTGGTTGAGTATTTTACTGAGGAGCGCCTGTGATGTCCATTTGGACATTGATTCTCCTTCAATAAACATTTCTTTCATAACTCTCTTTAAGCTAATTATGCGACAGGTATGATGTAAAGGGATTGTTTATTTTTGTTATTCTAATGAAAGTTGCGTGAGTTTCCGGCCAAAGTTGCTGGATAAGAGTTTATGACGTGATGCTGACAGACACCATGGAAGACCTTGACTGTGGCTTTAAAGAGCAAAGGCTATTTAAAGAACGGACGTTGTCATATGATAGAAGATCACTGAGAGACAAACTAAAACTATTGTGTGGGGGAAACATAATTGGATCCTGCGTTCTGTGGTAAATCAGCCCGCGTCGCATGAATCCGAGTCCAGCACTTAACCCACTGAGCCATCCAGCACGACATAAGTTGTGATTCAAGCTTTCGTGGGTATTGTACGGTTTAGGGTCGACCACGAATTCCTCTGTTTTATAACTGTTATAACACAATAACCGTGCTCAAAGATGTTAGAGAGAATATACCAACAATAACGTTGAGAGACTTACGTATATGGACAGTGAATTCATCGTTGCAAAAACTCCCGTCCTCGTCAACTTCAGTCTCCCAACGTTATTTTTGGTATATTCTTTTAAAATCAGCCCTAATAATGATCGGTTTCTTTTAGAGGGAAATGCAGAAGCAATTGTATCATTTATGTTTGGGTCTGCGTTTGCTTGCTACTTACAATTAATTATTGACCAAACCAAACACAGTTAGCGGAGTACGGAGAGTAAACACACCTACCCTCTCAAAAGTGGTGAATTTACACTCCGTTTCTTGCCTGGCTTATTATCAGTCACATGGCGTAAATTTTCCTGTTCTCCGCATTACACCCCCCTACACCCCTGCATTACACCCCCTCTTTCATAGTCGTCGGAACTCTGATGTAGATATATTATTTGTAATAAATCATTCATTCCATCGTCTGGCAATTGGGTTTCAATTTATCTTATAATACACATAACTTCATTATCATGTGCACTGTTTGAATTAACGTAAACGAAAAATCCATGGAATTCGTCTCAGTTCATCGCTAGTGGGCCGCCGGTTCTTGTTATATGCAATAACTTATAAATTACAATATTATAATCAATGATCGACAGACAACGTCTTTATTGAGGTAAGAATCAGAACTGCCTGTTGTTGGGTAATCATTAATAAATGAGGTTGGACAATCGTGAATACACGGGGTGGGGAATTCGCGAATACATGGGGTTGGGGCAATTACGAATGCAAAGGGTTTGGAGCGAAATCGAGAATAGATGGGGTTAGGAAACCCTGAGAACATGGGTTTGGGAAACTAACATGTTGCGTTAACATATTGTACAGATCCCTCAAAAATTGTATGGCTAAAGAAGTGGTCATTAGACGACATAAATTAAACATAAAGCATTCACATATCACTGAATATCTACACATCATGACCGCTAGGAAACGATTAAATAATTGACAATCAAAATAATTCAGTACTGGTGTACAAGAGTGGGATGAATAGGATTCTGCTATAGAAGATAATGCACAATAAGAGTTTAGGTGACGGTGATTAGATCATCAAAAATAGTACGGCGATTGATAGAAATAATTCCATGAATTACATTCTCATCGAGTTTACCTGTCAAAACTGGAAGCTGCCTATCGTTCCTCGGAAAGACTGAGCTCGTAAATTAGTTGTACTAAAAGGATTGAAACATTCGAGACATAGATGTAGACAAATCGCGAGTTAACACCTAGGGTAATTAGCAGAGCTATTTAGGATCAGGAAGAACATGGAAACATATGTGTCGTCAGAGTATAAACGATTAGATGGCGGCTCAATATCAAGTGTTATGGTGCTATTATTTTCAGACATGTTCAAAAACAGAATACAGTTTCTTGTTACTGGTATAATGTATTTATTTTATATTTGTAGGTAAAGTTACGGTTTTGAATGGATCGGTCAATAGATGTTCATTAAGCCTATCCCTGAAGGACGTGTTAGATTTGAGATTCCTGAGGTTTGCTGGGAGGTTGTTCCAGAATTTTGGTCGAGTGATCATTATTCCTTATGAATCGATTGTTCTTTTCACCTCGAGAATAAATGTGCCTTTGACTGTCGGGTGAATGTTTTTCTATAAGATCTTTATGAATTCTGATCGACTCATGGCGTGTCAGCTTTTTGTCGATATTGAGCCACTGCAATTTTTCGAGAAGAGGACTTACGAGATCTCGTTTTCTTGGGTTACCATCACATGTGATTCTTGTCGCAAAGTTTACACAATGTTGCTCATTCTCTCTTTTAGTTTAGTTGAATTTTCCACAGATTAAAAGACAGTAGTTGATGTGAGAAAATACTGTAGCGTGGACCATCAGTAATCTTGATTTATTATCTACTTATTTTTCTGCGGAGTTTAGGAACAGATGTGTTCCGTTCAATTTGGAGCACAGAGTGGTTAAATGAGGTTTTAACGAAAGATCGGGATCAAACCATACCCCCAGATTTATTATTTTGTCTTCAACAAGTATGTCAGATATTCCAATCCTGTTTTTCGAGCCGAACAAGATGCATTTTGTTTTTTCGGAGTTGAACTTGAGTCCATTAATATCATATCAAGAATTTACATTACCTACGGCTGTCTCCGTATCGTCCTCTAATGCATTCAGATCTGACGGTTTGCGGAGAGCAATATTTGGACATCATCGGCGTACAGGACCATTTAAGCTTGAGTTTTTTGTAATTTACAGTCAGTGTCGTTTACAAAAACAAATAACAACAATGGGCCAAGTTTCGAACCTTGAGGGACCCCAATTACAAAAGTTGTAGAACTCGACATAGTAGCATTAGCAAGTTTAACTGATTGTTGCCGATTGGTCAAATAACTTTTAAACCAAGAAGGGTATATTCATATGTTACGGAGCTTGCCAGAATTAATTTTGTTTGTTACACTGTCGAATGCTTTCGATAAGTTTAGCAATACCAGAAGAGATATCTGGCAGTCATCAAAGTATTTATATAGATCTTCAGTGATGCTCATAAGTGCGTCCTCTGTTGACAATTTAAGCCAATAAGCATATTGGCTGCTTGGTCACTGTCTTCATCAAATGTTTTCGGATTCGATGTGTACGTTGCGTCGCTCTGTAAGCCTTGATCGGCTACCTGGGTTACTTCTTAAAAAAAAATGTTCCCTAACTCCCGCGTAGTAATTGTTGAACTTGTCTAATGTGGCCTGAAGATTCGGATATGTAGGCTAGGTGGTCTTCATCTCGTAGGGAACAATTATTTTCTGTGCATCCCACGTTTCTTTATGATTAAGAAAGCGATGTCAAAATGCCCACCTAAGCTGTTCAAGTGGCCAGGTCATGAAGCCTACCAAACCAACACCAGCTCAATGTACACCAATCCGAGTTATGACCACTGGGGGCAGGCTCACCTGGGCTACACAGTAAAACCGGGCACCTCGGGCTTCCGCTCTCTGGCTGGCACCTGTTTTGCCTCCCCCCCCTCCTTGAGTATCTGTTGGGTTGTGCCATATCTCCCAAACAGGTTTCACTGTCTAAAAATAGACACCCAGACCCTGGACGTCCTTTGGGTTTCATTCCGGGTTTGGCAAACGCAGAGCAGTGCTGGAATACAGGTGTCCTACTACCAGGCCACGTCACATCCATGGACGGCACCCACCCCTAGACCTTGGATAGTGGAGGATTCACCTAGGCACTTTCTCACCCTTTTCATCTACTGGAGACTGTTCCTGAACAGTGGAGGCTGTCCAGAAGTGGGGTTACATGCTGAAGATGCTGAAGATAAGCCTGCAAACAACGGGCCATAAGTTGGCCATTAGATGAATACCTCAACATCCCCAGACCCCATCGCGCCCCGCCCTATCTCAAGTCAAGGCTGGTAACGCTTAAGGGAGCCACGCTCACAATCATTTTCTGCATTTTTCTAGTTCCTTATTATTATATCCAATTTTAAAACTTCTGACTTCTCGTTTGGCTCATCTATTTTGAATTCAAAATAATTTTAATCAAGTGATGCTTCGTTTTGCTGTGCGTCTGAGATATTTATCACGAGCAATTTCATCTCGCTGTTTTTTTGTAATTCATCTAACCGGTATGTTTTTCATTGTTTTAGCTTCTGTTGGCGCCACAGATTTCAGACATGTGAGAAGATAGTCTGTGAGTTTTAGGGCTTGATCTGTGACGTTATCTGTGTAATGAATCGGTTTTATCATCTCGACGTTTGCCACTAGTTGTGCTCTGAAGTTAACCGAGGTGTAATTTCGTTGTGTACGACAGGTTATTTTATATTGTTGTTTCTTGTATTTTTTTAATGTTAATGATGCAATTTATTTCATGATGGTCAGAGAAGGAACTGAGCTAAATATCTGTGGTAACTATAGAAGACGGATTGTTACTTATGAGCAGATCTCGTACAGTTTTGGATTCGGAAGTAATTCTTGTTGCACTTTTTATGAACTGATGCAACCCAAGTCAATCTAAAATCGGCTTCATATTGTTAGATTCCAATTCCAATTGATCATCATTTAAATCTTCCAAGATGTTCAGCGTCTTTCCCAAACCGATGGCTACTCGAAATCTTTCAACGATGTATTGAAAAGACTGTACACTTGCTTTGTGTTATCTGTAAAGTGAGTCAATGACAAACGATCTGTTTTTTTCATACTACCTGGATGCTTACACAAAGGTCATCAACTCCATTACTGTCGCTAAGCATTGCGTGAGAAGAGGTATATACTTCTCACATATATATCACGATTCCACCTCCTTTCTTTCTCTATCTTTCCTATGAACATTGAAACCTTCAATGTGGATGAAGGTATTGCTTATATCAGATTCCAGCCATGTTTCAATCAAGCATCCTTCACCATCATTTTATTGCGATCCATCTTTGTTCATAAGCTTCTAACGCTTGTATGTTTAATTAAGATATGATTTATGTCGTGATGGATATTTTTAGACATGGTAGCTGTGGGATGATCGCTGCTTCCAGCTTGAACAGCTTGCAACTTTAGTCATTTGTTTTTATTTTCAGGGCAGATGGTGTCACTTTGGGATGGCTGTAGAAAGACCTCATCATCAAATATTGTCGTATTGCAAGAAAGAATACCTATTGAAAGAATGAACATTTGTTTCCACTTGCTGGTTTCGATCCACTGCAATATTTTGTTGTTTGAATCGGGGCTTCAAAGGGTGAATGAGTGCAAGTCTACAACAGCGGTCATATTTCTTATCTACAAATATTGAGTATTGAACAGCCTCATCACCCTTAAAGTTGTTTGCATTAATTACCGTTTTCATGACGATGTCCGGCTTTGATTCATACAATACTATGCATAGTGTTTTGAGTGCGTTACTGAGAAATGCAGGGACTAGATTACCAGAACTGATATTGTACTGTTTCTTTTCAAAGAACCTCAAAGTTTTAGAGGAATCTATCACCTCTTATAGAATAATCGGTGTAAGCTTCGCAATCTTCTCTGTAATTGAAGGATTCCTCTACTGGTCTTATTTTTATCATATTAGAGATATGTTCATCGCTAAGTCCTACTTGTTTTACTAAGGATCATTTCGCCGCGTGCATCATACAATGTCAGTCTGGTAGTGGTAATTGTCTCTTTAATCATAAATCATTGAGAATGGTGTCAACTTGATGTTCGGGGGGAATTGTTGCAAGTTTTCCGTCGAGTGCATTATCATTCGTTCGTTCGATGTATTGTTTTTTGCGTCAGCAGCGCAACCCTCATTCAGATTTATAATATGCTCTTCAGTAACACTCCTACTGACGTCATCTAAGAATCTGGCCGCCAATTCGCGAGTAGCGTTGAGTGTATGTCTGGGATATCCTAGCTTTCGGTTTTGTTCTTTGGTATTGAGGGTGGGTTGGAACAGGTGGAGCCGGACAGAGCCAAGGGAAATAAAATAAGATCGGCGTTTGAAGAAAGGCATGTGTGAGGATGGCTAACCCGAGCTAGTGGAAGGAATGGGTGGAAGGGGGTAGTTTTTGGGAGTGATTAGCGGGATAGGTAGAGTTGGAGTTTATGCTGAGGCTAGAGAATGGTAGCGAGAGTGTTTACAAGTGTTTACAAGTGTAGGTAGACAACAACATGACTATTAGCCCAAATTAGGTTGCCTTCTCATATCGAGCGGGTTAGTTCTGGAGTAGAACGACTATGAGGCCTAGTGGCCCAAACTAGGTTGCCTTTTGATAGCAAGACGATTAGTTCTGAAGTAGAACGTGTAAGAGAGCTTCGTGTGAAATTTCTGTTTTATTCTATAACAACAGGAAATGGAACGCATTAGCTATTTAACGGCGATTTATGTAGAACTTATCGAGCCGCGACTTAAACGTTTCGATTGTATTTCTGTTTACAACCTCCGCTGGAAGTTTGTTCCATTCTTCGACAACTCTGTACGTGAAGAAATTGCGCGTGATTTCGAGTGAGAAGCGTTTCCCAACGATTTTGTATCCATTGATCCTAGTCACTCCGTTTGTATCTTGAGTGAAAAGGCTCGCTCGGTCAACGTTCTCCTTACCCTTCATAATCTTCCACACTTCTATCATGTCGCCTCTGACGCGACGATTCTCTAGCGAATGAAGATTGAATTCACAAAGCCTGTCCCGTACGATTTATTCCGCAGCGAGTGGATGAGTTTGGTAGCTCTACGTTGAACCTACTCAAGTTTAACAACTTCTTTTCTAAGGAATGGAGACCAAAATTGAACGCATGCTCGAGATGCCGTCTAAGAAATTCATTAAATAACATGAGCATACTGTAATGGTTTGTGTACGAGATAGTGCGGGATATCATACCTAGCATCTTGTTGCCTTTCTTGGCAGCATCGTTACATCGCTTGCTGCTTTTTAAGTCGTTACTAATGATGACGCCTAAATCTCTCTCTTCGGTGACTTGAATGAGTTTATTTTCAAACAAGGAATATTCGTGTTTGGGGTTTGCATTTGTCTACATTAAATTTCATTCGCCACTTTTCTGACCAATCAACAATTTTGTTCAAGTCTAGTTGGATCTGCTAAAAATCTTGTTCAGTTTGCACTTTTCTTCCGACCTTAAAATCGTCTGCAATTTTGCTAATGTTTGAGAGTACGTTGCTATCGAGATCGTTAATGAATATTATAAGAAGATCTGGCCCTAACACGGATCCTTGAGGCACGCCGCTTCTAACATTACCACTTGGGGAGGATGCTCCGTTAAGTACAACTCGCTGCCGTCTGTCCGTAAGCCAGCATTTAATCCATTTGTTAAGCTCGCCTCGAATACCGATGCTATGCAATTTACTAATTAGGCGCTTTGGGGGCACTTTATCAAAGGCCTTTTGAAAGTCAAGGTAAATTATATCGATTGGAGATTTAGTGTCGTGGAGTTCGATTATATTTCTGAAAAAAAGTAGCAGATTAGTAAGACAGGAACGGTTGTGTCTAAAGCCATGTTGAGAGTCGTTAATCAATTTGTTGGATTCTAAGAACTCTGTAATTTTTTCCGTTAACAAACTTTCCATCTACTTGCCAATGACTGAAGTGAGACTAATTGGACGGTAGTTGCCGGGACACTTTTTGTCCCCTCCTTCAAAGATTGGGGTAACATTGGCCTCTTCCCATTTAGAGGGGCAGGTACCATCTGAGAGAGATTGGGTAAAAATGTTTGATAAATGTTCGGCGATTTCATTTATAGTCTCTTCTAGAATTATAGGATGAATTTGGTCTGGACCTGGAGATTTGGTGACTTTCAATTTATCTATATATTTAATAACTTTGCTGGGGAAAAGTTCACTGTGGTGAGGGCTTCAATTCGTTTTGCCGCTATGATTTCCTCAGGATTAGGAATTTCCTGATTCTCTAACGTAAATACAGAGCAAAAGTATTCATTACGTAGAACACTCATTTTGATGTCGTCCGTTTCTAGCTCACCAACTAAAATATTGTTTCGGATTAGTTATGGCATTGGCAGCAATTTAATTTTCATAATCTTTCCTCTTACGTTTCAGGACCCTCTTTAGATTTCGTCTGCTATTTTTGTATTCATTTTTTGCAACGTCGTCTTGTGGATGTCTCTGTTTTATCGAATGATTTGCTTTCTTTCGTGAACGGAGGCGCTGCAATTCTCCTTTCCAGTACTTGGGCTGATAGGCTGCTGTTCGTCTGTTTTTACGCGGGATATGCTCATGTTAGATATTTTTTAGTGCAGTCAAGAAAAAATCAAGCGATTGATTGATATCTGGTCCGAGGGTTATACTGGCAGACACCATTGACTCTCTTAAGCCATCAAAATTTGCTAATCTGAAGGTAGGAACTTTTTCGCAGTTTGTTGATGTTTTCAACTCGAGCTCTATCAATAAACGGATCCAGTTGCGGTCACAAGTTCCGAGTGGTTCACCTACTTCGACGTTCGTGACATGAGAGTCGCTTGCACTAAATATGAGGTCAAGGATGTTGCTACCTCTTGTAGGTGTCTTCACCGTTTGGGTCATGAATTTATCGTCTGTAAAATCAAACAGACGTTGGCCAGTGGCAGTACATTCGTCTGATTCCCAATCAATGTCGGGGAATTGAAGTCGCCAAGCAAAATACTGTATTGTGTTGTGACAACATCGACGAGAGTGTTGTAAAGATCGATATCATCTTCAACCTTGATTTTAGGAGGCGATAGACGAGAGTGATTTGACATTTTATATGTTTACCGACTACTTGGATTGATACTATGTCGTGCCTATTGTTTGGAATGGTGACTTCTAATATTTGCAGAGTGTTTTTCACGAGAAATAGCACTCCTCCGCCCTCTCGGCCTTGTCTATCTTTGTGAAATAGTGAGTAACCCGGAAGAGTAAATTCGCCTAAATAATGCTTGGTGCTCAATTTCATCCACGATTCTGTGATTGCTATTATGTCGATACTTTCATTCAATGCAAGGATACCTAATTCTTCGATTTTATCTCTGAGACTTCTAGCATTCACGTAGTAACATTTGAGAGTACCGTTGGTCACATTGACTTCATTTGCTTGACTTATTTTGCTTCTACTCTGAGGTCTTTTGTCAGAGCCATAACTTTCGTTTTCGTTTACACGGGTTGTACTAGCGGAGCATGTGACCACTGCCTCAGACTCGGACTGAATTGACGACAGGAACTTTTTTGCTAGGACTTGTGGTGGTGTTTGATGGCCACGGGTATTTGTTGTGTATCTCGTGTTGAAACGGGCGGAGGTCGCTGTGTCGTTTCGTCGGGCACTGCTGGCGGAGTTGTTGGTATGATATCGTTTACGTTTTTGCACTTATTTTTGTTGACAAGTCCAGCGCCGATGTTTTTAAGGATGTTTTCGATGGTATCAAGTCCATACGTGTTGATGCGAGCCTTGTTGGTGATTCTATTGAAGTTATAGTACTTTGGGTCGATCATCGGGTCCCAATGATCCGAGAAAGAGAGTTTCTTTGCTTTGCCCAGAAAGAGTGGGAGCTAGAGGAGGGAATGGGTAGAGAGGGGTAATATATGGGAGGAATTAACGGGATAAGTATAGTTGGAGTTTGGGCTGAGGTTATATAATGGTAACGGAAGTGGAAGCTAGATAGAGGGATAACTGGAAGGGGGTAATGTAAGAGAGGGATTAGCGGGATTGGTAGAGTTGGAGTTTGGGCTGAGTTTAGGGAATGGTGGCGAAAGTGGGGGCTGGGGCTGTTCTGTAAGCATAATTAGACAGATTCGCATAGTAAGTGCAGAGTGGAGGAGGAGGGTAGGAGAAGAGATGATAGCGACTGGTGTGATGGAGTGGTTTGAGAGACATGTGTGGTGAATAGGAGGGTGCCGTTTTAACGTAGGAGATACGGAGTGGATTGTAAGCTGTTATTATGGGGATGAGGCGCTAATTGGACGTAGTTTGTGGGGGGGTGATGAGGAGGTGCTGATAAGACGCTGATGGTGTGAGTGTGGCAAGATGGCGCTGCATGGTAGCTGTTTGTGCGGGGATGATTAGGATTCACTGATTGGTAATTTTTAGTTTGGGGGGTGATGAGAGGGCACTCCTGCGGTGTGAGTTATCTTCAAGTACACGTCCTCTACTGACGTCTGATAGTATGATGATACGATACGGTGACCGTTTAAAACAGAGGAATGAGGGCATGCAAGTAGCGATTCCTTTCTTTTATATTATTATAGTAGTTGGGTGACAATAACTCAACCCACTGAGGAACATAACGTGCTACCGTGTTGAAAATTTTAATAATTTCTTTTATTTTTATGCTAACATTCTCAGGATGGAACAATCGCTCATCGGGGGCGCCAGAGGATTCAACTCTTAGTTTTTCTGTTGAGATAATTCTGAGCTTCAAGGAGAAGCATAGACTCATAAAGCAGCGCCTCTCATTTATTGTTTTGAGATTGAGGGGTTCTGTCCAGTTCAACTTAGTATTTCGGTTCTAAGCTAAAATTTAATTCAATATTTTTGCTACTTCATTTCCGACGTAGTCCGTGAGCTCTATATTAAAATTTTTGAAATGGTTTGCACTCTCAATGATTTTAGACATAGGGCCATATTCATTGAGGTTGATTTTATGATGAGGGCATTTGCTTGAAAGGTCGGACGTGAGCGCGTTGGAAATAAGACCATCCCCAAGAAGTATTGTTCATAAGGTCTCAGTCCTATCTCTTGACAAGAAACTGATGCAAGATGCGCCCATGGGGGCCGGTTTTATTTGCTGGGATTTTTCGTATGAAATAAGCATTTGATTTGATTTGGGTCTCATTTCCAGCGGACTTTCAAATGAGATGACTAAAGCTTGTGTAGTAGAGGGGGAGGATTTGCGAATCAATATTAGGTGGATGGGTGTGGTTAGCTGGACCAGTTTCAGATAGATTTGGGGCGGGAGATAAAAAGGTTGGCGGTGTTGGGTGGGTATTTACGACCAGGTAAGGATATACTTCCCTGTGAGACAGGATGAGCATCCTCGTGTCGAGTTTTGCATTCGTCGAAGTGTTTGTGCTGTAAAGTGGTTCATTGTTTTTATACTTGCTGTTCCTGGTGCATCAAAAGGTCTTGCATGATATGTAGTCTTTGTTAATATTGACACATGTGCATTTCTCGCACATCCCTCTATAACAGACACAGCAGGATTTACTTTTGTTGGCGGTGTGGCTTGAAGGTGTATTTTTTTTGTGTTTGTCACTCTGAAGTGGGGTACCATGAGAATATCTCATTGAAAGGAGTTTAGAGAGCCGTACTTGCTTCTCATTTTCAACCTACGCAATAAGGGGGGAGGGACCGAATTTTTCTAGTAATTGGTATCGTGTGTGGGAATTATACGTAAGCAAAACAAAGTTTTGAGAGTTTATGATCACAAGTATGTGCAGGACCCGATTAAGCTCGGGCTATCACATAATACGATAAAATAGATTCACACAATTTTACCCTCCCAGATATCTTCGAAAACCTAATAATGAAATATATTTAAAATAATACAATGATTTTAGCTTTCTGCTTCTCTCATCTGCTGAATATTACAGATGCTACACCTAGAAAAAAGGAGATTTTCAATTCACATGATTGAGAGGGATACAGAATCTAATTATTTTGGGAGTAAAAAACTTGTCATACCATAAACTTGAAAATTCTGAAAGAATTGCTCCCACGAAGTTAACTTAATAGGACCCACATTGTCTTCATAGAACACAATATGTTCAAGGAGACGGAAGGAATCCTAATTCAGAAAATTAAGAGGCTATGTGCTAATACAAATTAATCATTAGAGGTATGAACCAACAAGAGGCGAATGTTACTTGGGGATTCGAGGACAAAAATGTGAGGAACGGTTTGACCTATTGAAAGTATATATTTGTCCCGCGGGTTAGAAAAGCGCAACCTTGAACATTACGGACGTATGAACTATAAACAAAAGAATGTTACTTGAAGGTTGGGGACAAAAATGTGAGCGAAAGGTTGGCCCTTTTAAAAATATATATATTTGCACGCGGGTTAGAAATGCGTACCCTTGAATAATACGTACGGTTAGAAACGGGTTAAAAACACGTACATTTGCCCGTGGGTTAAAAACATATACTGATAAGTTAGATTAGGTTGGAGAGACAGAGTTCCAACTTGTAACGTCGTCACCAAAATCGAAAACCCTGCTTGCTCTCACTAGTAGAAGGCAACCTCGCTGTAGATAGCAGAACTGGTAGAAGGCCGCCTCGCTGGAAGATGGCAATACTGGTAGAAGGCCACCTCGCTGGTAGATGACAGCACTGGTAGAAGGCCACCTCGCTGTAGATGTCAGTACTGGTAAAAGGCCGCTTCGCTGGTAGATGGCAGAACTGGTTGAAGGCCACCTCGCTCGAAGCTGGCAGTACTGGTAGAAGGCCGTCTCGCTGGAAGGTGGCAATAGTAATGGAAGGCCACTTCACTCGTAGATGGCATTATTGGTAGAAGGCTGCCTTGCTGGAGGATTGCAAGACAGGTAGAAGGCCTCCTCGCTGGTTCGCTGGCAGATGGCAATACTGGTAGAAGGCTGCCTCGCTAGAGAAGGCAATACTGGAAGGAGGCCACCTCGCTGGTAGATGACAATACTGGTAGAAGGTTGTCTCATTAGTAGATGGCCTCACTGGGAGATAGCATCACTGGTAGAAGATCGCCCAGCAGATAGATGGCAACACTTTTTGAAGGCCGCCCGCTGATAGATGGCAACACTGGTAGAATGCCGTCTCGATATAGGGGGCTACCTTGATGGTAGAATGCTACACTGCTTTATGTCGCCTTGGTGGGAAAACATACTAGTAGCACTGGTAGAAAGCCGTCTCGCTGGTAGATGGCAAGACTGATAGGTAGAAGACCGCCTCACTGGTAGATGGCAGTACTGATAGAAGGACACCTCGCTGGTAGATGGCAATACTGGTAGAAGGCTGCCGCGCTAGTAGTTGGCAATAATGTTAGAAGGCCTTGCCCTTCAGTGGTGAGAGGGAACAGCAGTGAAAAATGGTGGAAGTAGAGAGAAACAAAAAACAACTTATGAGTTTGAAGGGATGAAAGGCACACACATGTGTACACATCTGTCGAAAATGCACACAGCGCCGTTGATGTTCAGGTACAGTTATATCGCTTGTACAAAAAAAATCCATTCAAACAATTTCACAACGGCAGGTTTCTGCAGCTGACCAAATATACTAGTTGGCAATTGAAACTTTGCTACTGACACTGTTCTTACCTATTACTGTTTATAATGTATATTGCCTCATCACAAAACGAACGCTGGCGATAAAATACGTATATCTTTCACTGTCTTGCATATAGCTTCGATGTAGCAGGTATAAGTACCGGTAAAATGTTATTGTGTTACTGGTTGCCTAACGACTTCCAATAATATGTCAATAAACGCGAGAATATATCTCAAGCACTGACTTTCACCTATTGTTATTAACAATGCCTTGAAGGAGTCTGGCTGAGCGATTTGAAGCCCCCCTCTTTGAAGGGGCCGCAGAATGCGGTGAGGGAAGTAAGCGCAGCGTAGTGAAGGGAGGGGGGGTCGGTTGAGGTTGGTAGGAGGCCGCCTTGCTGGTAGAAGGTTACACTGGTGAAAAACTGCTACTAGTAGATGAAGTTTGGACGGGGCAATAATAATACTGCCAAACATGCAGATAATTGTTTTTTGTCGACTCTTGTGGTCGGCACTAGACTGTCTGATGCCACTAACTTGTAGCACGGCGGGGTTCAGGACGGCGGTTACAGGAGGGCAGGGAATGGGGGGGCCTGAGCAGTGTGGGTGAGGCCTATTATCGCAGCGCATATACAAAGAGAGGTGGGGGAGGGACATAAGATGGAATAGTTACAGGCGAGTCTTTAAAAGCTTTCATAGGGGATAAATATTTTTGCCCCTTCCTTTTTCTTCCACAAGTAGAACGAATGTCTTGGCTTACCATTGAACGTGTTTTTAATTTATGTATATTCCTGTATAGATTTAGGGTGAAAAACCTAACACAATACTGTTCGTGCATGAATAAAGATATTTATTTATTTATGTATTTCTTACTCGCAGATCCACTGATATTATATGGCTGACACGATTGCTGTGATTCACTGATCAAGTTTTACTACGACTTTTCAAATAGTTCTGATTCACATCGACATTTCGTTTTTTTTTCCATGATGTGCTCATCACTTCAGTGGGACACTGACAGAGCTTAGTGCTCCTGGCAGGTGACGGGGGCTTGGAGTAGGGAAGGAAGAAGGTAACAGACATGAAGGGTGGAAAGCTGGATGCCCTCGACAACCGATTTCTTGTGTAGCTGCTGCGTTCATGTGTGAGGGATACATATTTAGTGGTAGAGAGAAATTGTATTATTGTAATTTTTCCTGATATTAGGACTTATGCACGTACTCCTTTAAATATAAAGATGGCGGTAACGATAGTAAGACTAGGTAAATGTTTTTAAAAGTTTTTGAATACGTTGAGCAAAACACTTTATGTTCCAAGATGAACTGTTGGGAGTTGCAAAGTACTATTCGAACAGTAATAATACAACTTTGATCAGATTATTTCTTATTTTCCACTAAGTTTGTTGTGATTTCCACGCACTAAAGTGATTAGTCACTGTTCACTAATCCCTTCGTCTGTTCTTGTCAATATACTGTTCAACGTCCTACCAAAAGAAGCGCTAAATGGGGGAGCAGTACCACTGCGACCTCTCACCGTGGAGTCGCCCAAAGTTTTTGTCATTGCATGGTTGGAACTATAGAATCCATGCGATATTACATTCATTTATGTAGTCATGAGACAATCATTCCCAATTCATAACATATTATTCAAATAATTTCAAACTAAAGATTACTGCTAACAGAAAAAATATGTCCAAACTTTTCTGTTCGGTGGACACAGCACTCCACATTTTCCAAGGAAATTGGTTACTCGAGATCTGTAAAAAGACCAGTCATGTTGTCGGTTCTGATAGAAACCCTAAAAGGGTGCCAATATCGCGGCCGCTGGGAGCCTGGTGCTCGACACCATCGGGGGGAGGGAGCGGTGACATCTTACCTTGTCGGCACTGTGACAGGAAAACCAAGTGGGGTGGTAGGGTTTTAGTTTAAATTCCATGAAAATAATAATTGGCAGAACAATTTTTGTGGAAAGTTCTATCAAAGCTTGCCACCAATAGAATTATATTATGTATGAAAACTGCTGCTCGTTTAGTTATAATATGTGTTTAGGAGAATGTGAATTGTGATATTACTACAATCTTGTATAGATGTTTTGAGCTATTGATGTTATATGGAAACAGAACAGCGATGCTTACGCTCAGATAGGTTGCGTGAATAATGTCACTTGATTACTGACCGATGGCAAAAGCTACAGTATCACAGTGAAGGCTCCGTATAGCTAAAGCATTGTAGCTACCATGCGTAAATGCAACATGGATAGCGTACAACTTTCTTAACGCTCACTGCCGATTACATCGGGTCGCTATCCCTGGCGCTAAATTCTTTTATAGCTAACGTCAGAACAACCCCTATCATCTCCGCCAACTGCCTTATCAGCCCCAAGTTGTTCTGACTACCTACCTACGGTACCATTTTTTAACAGCGAACGTTCATAGCGTTCCTCAGTCACACCAGCCACTGTCATATCTGCCAGTGACATTCTAGCGAAAATCTGTTTCAGCCGACGTCAGAATCAGCCACCAGTCGTACCATTTTACCGGATATCACTTTAATTAAACTTTTCCTGCCCAACCTAACCTAACCTAGGGTACGTGTTTATTACCACGGGGTAAAGGTACGTATTTCTAACCCGCGGGACAAATATACGTATTTTTGCAGGGTACGTAATGCCGTTTTTTAGCGTTTTTTTATTGAAGTTCATTAAAGTGATAACTGTTAGGTTGGTACGCCTGTTTCGGTGTAATGACAGCGGCAGATATGACAGTGGCAGATTTTGAAGTGGTGGAAAATGTGTGTGGGCTGAATCATCGTTAGGTAGAAAGCACGTGGGATGAAAGATTATTAGCGGTTATGACAGTGTCCGGCCATGACAGTGAGGTGGAGTGAAGTGGCGCTAGTGCGCGTGTGCGGGAATAATTTTAGCGCGAACGCTGGGCTCCCATGACATCAGTCGTTCCGGTGAGGGTATCTTTTCATTGAGCCTCAGAAGCAGTGTTAAGAGCTGACCCATATAGATGTCAAACTGTGAAAATTCCAAGTCATGGCTTTTGTTTAGGAGGGCAATAATATTTACAAGCTTATCTCCGACGTCTTTTGACCTTAACTAAATCTAAGTTGATGCTTCCGCTGCCCTTGCGAAAAGCGCCCTCCAATATACATCTACTCGACAAACACCCGGTGACAGGATAAGTGATGGTGTTGGGCTCGGTGTCAATAGCTGTGCGCTTTTACCTTGCCCTGATATGAAGAGATAAGTATTGGAACTGCAGTTTGGTGTAAAAAGTTGTAGAAGGGCTACACTCTTATTGAATGCTTTGCAATAAATATTGGATCTCTTCCAAGCGTATGAGAAGACAAATATTGTTACAGATGTTAGGTTTCAATCGGTTCTTACCACTCGTATTCACTATATTCAATCTATATTTATGACAAAATATGTGGCGAGTCATTGCTTTACTTTTATCGATACCTGAGCTTTCACTTTTCATACAAGATGGTGAAGAACAAGAAAATTCTTTATTGTCGGCTCTTCAATTCACCTGATAGACCACGACCTGGTGGAGGAGCTCCAAAAAGTAGTCGGGGAGATTAAGGAATGGTCTGGATAACAAGATCGAGGGACAACCGAGTAACGGAGTTTCAGGGTAAAGTCAAGGCGACTGAGGAGGGAAGAACAAGTGCCACTCTGTTCAGAGTGGCAGTGTTTATTAACTTTGTCAAGGGGAGCGATGTGTTTCATGACCTGGAAGATCGTGCTTCCTCTCTGAACTGATGGTTTTGCTCGGCATCTGAGGTAATAACAGTGGTTCACACGACCCGTTCTAAAAGGGTTTGCCTTCAAAAGGACTCCCGTAAGTGTTCCATAAATGCATATAGCAATTGTAATATTTAGTTCATAGTAAAAGGAATAACTATTGTAACCAAATTACAAAGGATATCATTCGCACACAATGAATGGTAGCACCACTGTTTGACGAGGAGCCAGAGTAAAACGTCTAGTTTGGTATCACTGGGGTTAGGATGTCTTATATTGGACGCTGCAATTGACTAGTGACCACACGAGAACATTCATATATTCTTATATACCCCTCCTGCGTGTTCAAATATTGGATTGCAAATTATATATATATATATAATTGCAATTGATCTGCCAATATGACCCGCCTCTTCATTTATTTCCTCATCAGATATTTTTTACATTGTTAGTTGTTTACGTTGTACTTTATGTATGTCATGTGTATTCTATAGCTTTTCCTCTAAGCTGATCCAGATACTGTACGGTACCCCATGCTTTTAATCCAAAATCCAAAACAAGGTTCACAAAAAAACACTGAAAATGAATTCCAGCTACTAACAAATTTACAAATTGTATTTTTATAATCGTCTTTTAATTTTGTTCCGCATAAACAGGACTATTGTCTCGCATAACGGAAATAATTCCAAATTCCATCCTGAATGTATATTTTAGTTCTAACCTCTTTTTCTCACATCGTTACCCCTCATCAGGTTTTTTCCTTTATTTAAGGAACACGTGCGCCTAATTATTGCTATACATTATGTTCCGATTACCTCACAAAATAGCAACCGTATGCGCCATTCTGTTCATTCATGGTCGCGAATTATTCTGTGTTTATTTAGTTACCTCATTTTATTGTAAGTTAGTTGTGATAGAAGACGAGTAAACTCCGCAGTGTCCAAACTTTGCAATGCAAACTCTCCAGAGTGCTTTGAAGCCTTGCTTATTCCGGTACCAACTGTAATTGGGGAGTTGGCCGGCAAGTGGCCACCAAACCTATAGAGAAATGTTGCGAGAAATCCTGAGCTTCCCTGGATTATGCTCGGCTTTAGAGCATTGACCACGCAGGCGCGCTAGGAATTGACCAGAAGAAGAGATGGAGAACAGAGGATGAAACCAGAAGCACCGAAACACTAGGATGAATCTGCTGTCGAGCGACGATATATAAACGGACCCTTTGAAGGAACAAATATATTTGCTCATCTCATCATGTATCGGACCGTTTCATTATTACTATTAGCTAATGGCGGGATAATAATACTGTGCAATGAAGATCGACATAAAAAATATTCATTATCAGACGATATCTCTAGGGTCAGACCACCTGTATAAATGATTCAGTTATCATTTGAAAGTTATCATCAGTGTCAGGTTCACATTAGCTGTGATAAATAAAACTTGTCATCTGTAAGCACATATTGCTTTAACATATTGAAAAGGAGTTGACGCTTGAACTTTAAGAAGATTGTTTCACATCGGTGGGTTATGTTAGAGCTAATGTATTGGAAGCTCGTCATAAGCTGTTCGGGAACGCATTCTTCAACAACCCTACATGAATTTTGTTGTTTCAGTTTGAATGATGCAAAAATAGGTGGTGTTTCCTTACAACAGAAATGGCAGCAAATTTTGGAGGTGTAGTCTTCTTTGGTTTGTTTATAATTTCCCTAAACTCACCCCCAAGACTGACTGCCCTGTGCATATGAGGCGGCCAGCGACAGTTGAGGGCATTGCATGAGTGCATAGGGGGGGGGGTGCAGGAGTACTGTACATAGGTAATCATTAGGTTGTGCGAATGTGGAGTGAGCACCGGAAAAAAAAGTTTGTGGATTACAAATATCCATTTGTGCACAAGTATAAGCGTCCGATATAATGACGGTGGAACGAATCAGTGACACTAATTAAAACATTTATTCATAAACATATGGGTGAATTTGGTAGGCGCGTCCCGGGACATGTTGGTCCATAAAGATAAGGCGGTGATCCTAGTTGCCAAATGCCGGTCGATTATCATCAAAGCTTTCAAACGTTAGCAATCACAACGATCGGTTACTGAGCCTTGGAAATTTTTAGAGCACTCCGCAGCACTCCTTCAACACTGTTGCTTACAAATATTCACAACCGTCATTTACAGTTTCCGTCGGAGGAGTCTTCTATTAACATTCATTGACATCACTCCATCTCATCGGTTCTTCCAAACGGACCAAAGTTTTTGAGACTTTCACAAGTATCTGACACATCTGCATTCTAAACTGTTACTGTCTTACAGATTAAAGAATCACTCCACTCAAAATATTAAAACGCTTGAATATTCTTGTTGCATGCGGGGCAGCAACTAATCACAAAGATCGCATCATACTTGCCACCAAAATGTCTTCTATTGCTGCTTAAAATTTAAGAAACCTTATTTTCCTTGAAATTAGCAGGCTCGATGTAAAATCAGATTACTTTGTTTCCAATTAGTAACCTTGATTTAATGTATATTTTAGATAAAGTTTTTACATTCTAGAACACCAGAAAACTACGAGGCCTCTCGTGTATAAATATGTTTTAAATTGGTGCTTTTATATGGTTATGTCAAAATTGATTGATTTTTGCAACGAATTTAATCGTATGGATGGCGTGAAGTGTGTTGTAACGGACGTAATTTCGTGAAATTCTCGGGTTGTGTCATGGGAGGGTAATGTGGGTGAAGCGACTTATTAAGCGTTGAAAGCTTGCGCAATTCTACTGCCGCGTAACTAGTACGCTCTTTAATCGAGTGGTTTCATACGATGCTTCTTTGTTTGGAGGTGCTTCACCATCTGATCCTACTCGTCGGTCGTACGCATGACCACGTCTGGCTATTGTCATGTAGAGTATTGGTCATGCGAAAAAATAGCTAGTGATCATACTTTACCGATTTGTTTCGTAGGTGATTGAGTACCGACCGAACTTTCCCGAAAATTGCATACCAAAAGTCCTGACCTGGGGTAGCATGCTATTGAAAGATACACTTTTTCTCGTAATTTGCATTCGATCTGCACGTGTTATTGCTCTGCCCACCATCCGCATCAATCTCTGACAACCGTGGACTATTAGGGATTACCAGCTGAAAAAAAACGCAACGCTCGTTTACGTTTCTTTCAGATGGTAATCCCTATCTAGTAACTTTTCCTTTGCCGGTGGGATGGACCGAAAATCTCTCTTTAAGGGGATAAAGCTTCTATCTATAAGGACCTTGAATACCAGTTATGTTTTGATGTCGATTTTATACTTACATTCATTTAAGTGCTGCAGCGGAGAGTGGAAGGAACGAGCTTGTGGTTCTACTGCACACTGATCACGGCATGCAGTGGCACAGAGGTGACGCGCATGATACCACGGCTCAGAACTGGCGAACATGGGACCTGTGGTGCAATGATTCTGGACACGGGTTACTGTGGCGCATCACCGACGGTTCCGGAATTACGTGGCGCAGCGCTGGCAGACACAAAACTAGGGTGCGGCAATAGCGGACGTGGGGACTTAAACGATGAGTTGTCACACCTACGATTGTGTGGCTCTGCGTTCGCGAACTCGGATACTGTGTCGCAAGAACGGCGGTCATTGGATACTGTGGCGCTGCGATGGCGGACTCGGGGTACTGGGACACATCATTGGCGAACACGAGATAGTGTGACGCAGGGCTGACAGATCCGGAATACGGTGGCGTAGTGTTTGTGTGCTCTGGATGCTGTGGCGCTCAAAAGTCGGACACGGAAACGGTGGCACGGATCTGCCGGCTTCTTGACTCGTATTCCTTTTGCAAACTCTCCTAATTCATCGGTTCAAATGAATTTTTATTTAGTTTTATTTCATTAATCTGTGTTACATGACAACAAATATTTTAAAATAATTGCTGTCGACCGCCCGAAACTATTGCTTTTTATTCGATTCTCTATGTATGGAGGTACATTATAAAACTGGTCCAAAACAGCGCACTACAGATATAGATTAGAATTCGATATAATGCATGAACAATAAAAAATACTGTCAATACTCATTCGATCACCGTCGAATTTGAGCGCTGGTGGGTAACAATTTTACTTCGGTGAATATCTTTTTTCATTTCAAAACGGTAATAATTATAATCAAACTTAGTGCGGTATAATGCTCGCCGATGTAAATAAACTGTAACGTTTTCTTACTCACATGATATGATCGCTCGTCCTTCAGACTGAGATCTCAGTTCTCTGGCATTGAACTACTGAGCGATGGAGTGAAGCGGGCATATGCCGTTGATTATAATAGGCACAATTATTCTATGGTGTCTAAATCATTGTAATCTGCAGTTAATAGTGTAATTTAGTTGATAGCGTGATAATTTAAGGCTCTCACTACAAAACGCTGTAAGCCTGTAGTAAACGCTATTTGCAACAACTTTTATTTACAGCTGTTGTTCAGCAATATATGCGTCACAGAAGTGAGATTCGAATAAATGAGAGGACAATTATTTGATCAGAAATTAGTAGGAGGAATGATCACCGTCTACAGGTTTAGGATCAGCATGTGCTCGTTTGTGTCTGCATCGAGTAGTTTTTGATGCGTCTGCTGCTTGCGTGTTCACTACACAATGTGTACTTTTTCATGACTGCCTATAGCATGATCATATTCAATGCACATTTCAGTTTCCTTCCTCTTATATGAAAAATGTTGGTGTACATTTTTCCCAAAAAACTCTGCTAAAACATGGTGTAGGTTATAATTTGAAACATTATGTATGTCTGTTTCTTTTAAAAAATCGACGGTTATAATACAGTATGTACAATTCAACTTAATTTTACTCAAAAAATCACTTTGAAATCATTGTCAAAAAGCATTAAATAATAAAAAGACAACATTAAAAACCCATGACAAAAAACAAACGTTCGAAAAGAATCGTTGAACTGTCACCTCCCTTGCAAAAACGGCGCCAAAGCACCCTACCAATTTGTCCTTGCACGGCGTTTTCACCGTTACATGCAACAGTCCACGCTGGGTGCATATTAGGCGACCCATTGAGCAGGAACGCACTACCCGCGGTGCAATTAACATAACAGTATTTATTGTTGCACTAAACGTAATCATAAAGCAAAAAACAAGATATTTGAATCTGAGTCTCGATTCATGCAGCCACTTCGCTGATGCCTTTTGTGTAGAGCTGCAGAGCTGTTGATGATGTCCTGTGTTCTGTTAATGAAGTAGGCAGGGGACTGATTGCGGACGATTGCCACAAACAACCTGCTTAGTGTTCATGGCGTAATTTGTCAGCAGTAGGCAAACTGATTGGAGTTTAGTTCACGAGAAAAACTCACAGCCAAATTATTTTTTTCACATTTAATTATGTTGGGAAAGACAGTTTCCCGGTAGACTCTACTAGAAAAATATGTTTTTCTCAACACAATCGAAAGTGAAAAAAAAAATCGCTGCGAGTTATTCTGGTGAATTAAACTCGTACTAGTTTGCCTACTGCTGACAAATTACGCCATGAATACTAAGCAGGTTGTTTGTGGCAGTCAGATTCACAATCAGTCCCTTGTCTATTTCATTAAGAGAACACAACAATTTAATTGAAATCAAATAATGTGTATGAAAAGGACACAATGTTTGAACGCAGCAAATATGAAGTGAGGCTATAATTTTTAATAAATAATATAATGAGTACACAGGATGGAGAAACTAGCTAAATTTGTAATATCATTTCTCACAACTGCTCAAACTGGCACGATTTTAATTTGAACAAAACTATCTATATTTCAGCCACCCAATCCAAATTTATCATTACCTCTTCAAAGGGTTATTGGCTGAGCATCAAAATGAAACATTTACAAGACTGCTTCGTAGCAGTTGCCACTGAATTTCGAGGTAATTATAATCAGTTTTCAGGGCACCAGATTATACGCTGACAAACGACGGTGGGATTGACCTAAACAACGATGAATTCTCTATCATTTGTCCGTGACTAATCGCTGAGCAAGATACTCACACCGGTCATTAATAGAGAGACAGAAACTGTTAGGGGATTGACATATCAATGCAAATTCTTGTGAATGAACCGAGTTCCAAGCCCAAACCACTCTGAATGTTGACATTAGGTGAGGTTGATTTAGATAAACATGCAAACATGTATTGTTTCTAGAAATATGAGGATTTAGTTTAACAATGGTAAAGTTTCGACGGCTGGTTGATTGAGCTGGGAAGTAGGTTACCATAAAGACCATTACAAATGATAAGGAGATGAAACGCAATAGTGTACGTAAACACGTATTTTTTTCAACAACAACGTTGTAGAAATAACGTATGGTCTTAAATTTCCTTCTCTTTCGCCCGGGCCTTTCTATTGAGCAAGACAACATACTGGCCACTTGTAGGAGGACGAACAACACTGAAAGAATTGGATCACACCGTGATTTTTTGCAGATGAACTATCCGAGC
>SDVV010000946.1:0-27851 GCA_016164225.1 Gammarus roeselii | reverse complement strand
TTCCAATCAATCGTCCTAACCTCGCGAGAGTTAGGTTGTCTAGGAGTCTGCATTCCCTCTACACTCAAAGTAACCCCTAAAACACGGTGATCCGAGCAGGTAACATCGGGCAGCAAGTGACAGGAAATTGTTGCATCTACTAAAAGAGAGGACAAAGCAATATGATCGATCCATGAGGTGGAAAGAGAACCGTGATTCACATGCGTGTACGTGTCCGGTGGGAGCAGCCTTGTGTCCTGAAATGCAAAATTATGCTCAGCAAATAGCTCTTCAATCTCAATGAACCTATTTGTGTGTGGTGAGGCATTAAAATCTCCTAAAATACACACTTGTTGCTCGTCCCTACTCTCCAATATACCCCCAAGAACACCCATGCATCTGAGATATTCCTCCAGATTTTCACCGGAGTTGACAGGGAAGTAAACATTTAAGAACAGGACAGAAGTCTCGGTAATTGTAGCGTAGGCTATAGTAGGCTATACTTCTTTCATTCTAACTCTCTCGCTCAGCTGTACTGCACTCAGCTCGAAGCTCAACTATCAAACCCAGAGCATTTATAGAAGTGCTAAATTAACCAGCAAGCTATGTTATAATAGGTTGATGTTCTTATAAAACCTTAACAGGCTTTTAGAGTTATATTCATTTATTTTTCTGGTTTAATTATTGTTGGAACATGTACTGTTTTGAACATTCCTTCCACATAGTCAACGCTCAATCCGCACTGTACTGTATCATACGTCTGACCAAATGCAGAGTAAGACAGCATGCACTGTGGTGCCCTGCCACAATCACATGCCTGGCCTAGCTAGCTAGCTCGCATAGTCAGTTTCTCACCAGTCATGGAGCAGGCAAGGTGCCAACGGCCCTGCAGGGGTCACCCCTTACGCATAGGGCACCCCGGAACACTTAGTCTTTCACACCGTCACCGATATGAAGCGCGCAATCCTCTACCACCACAAACTCAACCGTCTCCACGATCATCCGGAGTGACTTATTCCTTCAACTCTGCTTCACTCATCGTTCCCGAGTCACCTCGGCACTTCCTTCATTGTCTACGACTGCTCACCACGGAACACCCGCGACCTAGCGCTCATCACATCTACAAACAAATTTCAGTCCTCCGCCACGTCTCAACCACACAGCTCTGGCAATCGTCACTATTAGGAGCAGTGCATCGGATTCATCAGATTCAGTGCGCAAACCGAGTCGTTGCATAACTGAGCTCTTCAGTGTAGCAAAACAAACCCTCACCATTCCGTAAGTCCCGATTTCGGGTGTTCCTGGTATTTCATGTAACCGCGGGACTTTGGTGCCGCTGATGCATACATTGTTCAATTTTATTTCAACGTGATACTATTCATGTTATCTCCATAGTAACGGACTATTGTAAAGTGTTTTACGTCAATACAATGAAAGTGAGAATTTCTACCCATCATATTGTCCCTTGGATTTAGGGCGGGTCTGTAAATAGTTCAACTGTATGAATCGCGACTAGATCAAGCCATGGCTGTCAGTAGGTTCATCATTCATTTCATTCATGTGTTTGTTATATTGTCATTCTGTCACGTGTCACCATCGAATCCGTTTACCGTTGTTATAACATGTCCATCGGTATTTCTGTGCTCATTCCACGATGTCTACAATAGTCTTTATCTGTATTACAATATGTATTACACGACGCGTTAGGCTGTCAACCCTTCTCGGCCTATGAAGACCACTTGTAAACCTAACATCGTTTGATCATATGCATCCTTGCATCTCACCAATGCCAATTCATTCATTACAACGAAATATTCCCAATTTCATGTTATGCATAGACGATTCCACATTCTACGATGTTATTAATTTTTTCAGTGCCATCTATGTCATTACGTGATGCGCATCAATCAAAGCTTCTTTCATTGCCGTTATCTTGATTCACGTCATATCCTTTTATTATGCATAGTCGGAATCATATCCGTGTTTTTGGTTATTTCATCAGGGGTCATCTACCCCTTCCATCGCTTACAACCGTATCACTATGTCACCCAATGTAACTCATTTTGGTGAAAAATTCGCCCTGTGATTAATTCCCAGCGATTCATACAATCTATGTGTGTTATTCATCCTTATATCATTGACTACGTCGCAGTCCATGCTAGCACCGTCGTCATTGTCAATTTTGCATAAGCCTTACGTTTTCTTGTAATATATGTAAAAAAGTATCTCGCAATCACTCCCCCCTGCACCTCGTCGCATCTCTCTCTAGGATTAAAAATAGGCAAACACCCGCCGTCGATCAAAATGGAGTCAGATAAGGAAACTATTCAATGAAATTCAACGTACTTTTAATTATTTAATACCGCACCCTTCATGCGACGTTCCGCTTGCTTCAATTTTGTAGCCAATCAATTTATGACTGCCGTCCAATAACTTTGGAAGGTCAACGGTCAGTCATGAGCTGAATCCATGGCTAGAGATTGTGAGGACGGCAGGAGATCAATTTAAGCCGTTCATCCACCTATTATTTTTCTTCATCGCATTTCTTTGTAGGGCAATTGTGAGATCCTCATTCGGTCAGAGCCCGTTCTCATTTCATAACTTATATAATTTTGCACTGCGATAATTTAATCGTCTTATCGTTCCTACTAATTATTCCTTATAATGCGATACCCATAATTCTCGTTATCGGGATTGATCGTTAACAAACCAATCTTTTATTATCCATTACTAGCTAACGTTTTCAGGCCCACAAACTATTGCTAGGAGTGAGTGCAAGTCTACCAGTACGGACGGACACTCCCGTGTACTCAGTAATCTATCCGTTCTGCTAGGATCTCACCTTCTGCTGCAGAACGAGGATTTCCTCTTCAGGGGCCATTGGCGGTAAGCATCATCTGGCATCCTCGAATGCCTTGATTGTGTTCTTTGTTTCTTATCACGAATAAAAGTTTTATTACAATAAAACATTTTGATTGGTACGGCTGGCAATTCTGTTCTACCGCTTGTTGCTGAAAACCATCATACACGTATTTGAGAGGAACTATGTATTTTGGGGAGGTGGGAGGGACCTAGACCACCGCCAACGGCCCCTGAAGAGGAAATCCTCGTTTTGCAGCAGGAAGTGAAATCGTAGCAGAACGGATTCATTTCATCTCAGGAGCCGTTGGCGGTGACATAATAGAGTGGCAAGTAGTAAAATGCATATAAAAGTCATGTTGCAATTTACGTAGGTGGTATATTGAACTAAAAATATGTCCGCTACTAAGCAAGCTTAGAATCAACACCGTCCTTACCTCCCGAGTTAAGATTGTCTGAGCAACATTGGAAGAGTGGGTTGGTTTATTATAGAATCGGTTGGAAGTGCCGGCATTAGACCAATCCCCGGCCTGGACAATCTGATCAATCGTCACGCCCTTTGCAAAAGCGTTGGAAAGGCCTGCTCATGGTACGAATAGGCTTACTAGTCTCAGGACGTGTTTTAACCAACAGGCAATAGTTTGCTTGGTAACTGGGCGTTTATTGGCTCAGGACAAAAACAGCTGCATTGGCTTAGCTCTCCCTTTTGAGGCCTCAGCCGCTCGAAGAGAGAGGGTCCGGTTCATATAATGAATGATATAGTCGCAGACATTGAGTGGGAGGGGGGGGGAGTCAGTTGCTACACACCTGCCAATTTATGATTTAATGACACGTCTAGTAGTTTTCAGACTAGAGTTGATGATGAAAATCACAGAATCGTTTATGTCGGTTTGTTCGATGTTGATAGCGTGGAGGGTTTGTCCTCTGTCAGACGAGCTGAGAGCTAGTAGTGAGACAGTTTTCAGGGTTAGTTGTTTCATGGGGAAAGAAGCAGGGGGGTGTCAAGGAGCGAGGTAACTCAACAGTTTTTCCACCGTTCAAACGATGATATATTTAGACTGGATAGACCGAGTTTTGTAGAACGATTTGAAGTGATGTGGAACAGTGGGGTCTTCACCAATGGTCATAGATTTTGAGGTGAAAAAACTAAGAGCACTTCGATTGGTATTGAGGGTGTTTGAATGGTATCCATAATCATACATACCTATTAGGAAGTCACAAATGATGGGTACAGAGATAGAAGTGAAACTCCTGCGTGACGCCACCCAATGGGAGAATTTTGTCGAGTAACGCTCGTAGAGCTTTAGAGTGCCCGGTTCGATACTGCGGAGGAGCACGCAGGACGGGTCTCTTAAAATTCCTTCCTCTTTGCATGTAAGGAAGAAATGCTCCACCCCAATAGCTGAAAGTCATGTTATGTGGAACGGGTCCCTTATAGGGTTGAAGCTGGGATGAGAACAGGGTCAGAAATGAGCAGAGTAAACAACTTAGGGATGTCGGGTACACCGGGCCAGAAGGGAGTGATTAGTATACCCACCTCCACTTGGTCTTCCATAAACTTCTGTATGGTTTGAGATATTATACTCATAGCTGGGAATATGTATGCAGGTTCATGCCACCTAAAGAAAAAGGCATTGGTTTTCCAGATCATCGAAGACCTTTTGATTTAAGCTGTAATCGTGATTGTCCTGTTAAGCCCGTGATAATCTGTCAGCCAGTGTGTTTTCGATGCCAGGTACATGAGAAGCAGTCAGCTAAATATTGTGCAAAGAACATAGCTATCACAGCTCTAAGGCAAGGAAGTACATCTGTAAGGATTGGGTTCCCCCCATCTTATTAATGTAGTTCATAATAACCATGTTATCAGTCAAGATGTGGACAGAGGTATGCGAGTGTTTATGAATCAAGCAATTAATGGTTAAGAACACACAGTACAGTTCAAGGAAGTCAATATGGAATTTGGATTCAGAATGGGACCAAGATCTTGAGGCAGAGGAACCATCTGATCATGACATGCCCCAGCCTGTGAGAGAGGCATCGGTGTGAACGGACATTGCGGGGAGGGTTTCATCAGAGGAACGGGTAGGAGGGGGTAAATGCAGAACCTTGATCACCATGTCACATCAGACTTAGCTTCGGGGGATAGCTGAATAAGGTCATACCAGCTGTGAGAGGTCAGACATGAATTGTAAAAGAGCTGCAACCTGCTGTAATGCAAGGCGGCAAATGGGAAACCGTTTTCATGACTAACCAGGGATCCCAAGATGGATGCTAGACTACGCAAGGGACAGCAGTCTTTAGCCAGTATTGTTAGAGCAAATGTACGGGTTTTTCAACATTTATGTTTGGGAAGACTCAGGGTCATGTCACGCGAGTATTCCATAAATAACCAAGATGGAGGAGCAATTACGTAGGTGCAAGGGGAGATTTCTCAAAGCTTGGAACAAAACCTAGAGATGAAAGTAGCTTTAAGGTAACATTAGCTTGTACTGGTAGTAATTGGCAGACTTGCAACAAAGAAATAAGTCATCTATATGGGGGGAGATTTTGATCCCAAGTGATCGGAGGTGGATGATGGCTGAGCGAAGTACTTTGCCAAACATTCTAGGGGAACTGGACAGGCCAAAATGCAATACATTAAAGCAATCGCGAAAATTTTTGAATTGAAAAGTTACAAACTTTTTACTGGATTGGTGAAGTGAAATGCTAAAGAATGCATCTGACAGATCAATGGACACCATATAGTCATCCTTGGAAAGCAAAGTTTTGATTGAATTAATGTCCTCCATTCTAAAAGATGCCTTTTGAACATAATCATTCAAGAATGAAAGGTCAATGATAATTTTGTCTGTCCCATTTGATTTGTGAACCGTAAAAACGCGTGAGACGTACTGATCAGGGCTTGGAGTGACGGGAGAACTAGCTCCTGAAGCAAGGTGAGATGTTATTTCAGAGGTAAGAGGTGCAAGTTGGTCGGGAGATTTTGGTCGAGATATTATTGAAACTGTTTGCGAGGGCTGAGAAGTAAGCTGAATTGTGTACCCCTGAGTAACAACTCGCAAAATGAATTTATTTAAGTGAGTTTTTCCTAATTACTGACATACCTGGCAATATACCATGACTGTCTCACAGGAGCTGCTTGAGGAGTTGATTGGGAAATGTTAAATGGAGGGACGGGGCCTTCTAGAGCTTCGACCTCTGAATCGACCGCGGGATGCCTGGCCTCGGTGGTATTGGTCTGAGTACCCCTTAGCGGGGTGGCCACAAAAGGGCTGTCTGAAGGCAGAGTTAGGTCGTTTGAAGGGTCGATGAGAAGGCTGTGGGCTAGAGAACCTGGCAGGTCTCTTATAGGATGAGGGTGGTGAAAAAGTGACAAGTGCTTTGAACGTGGTGGCTGGGATTTTTACAACTTCATCTATGGACCTGTGGAAATCCTCGCCAAATAAGTTATTGTGGGTGACAGAAAGGGTCATGATAGAAGTGCGTAGATCTTTGTTGATGGAGGCACCGGACAGTGCCCTCCGATACCTGTTCAATTGCAAGTTTGATGAACAAATGAGCTGGATAGCTGTTGTATGTTTTTCCTGAGCTTTAGACTTTCCCAGGTTCTCTTCTAGCAGAGAGAAGAGGGGTTTTATGGCTGTAAATAGGCAATTCTGAGTGTGAAGCAGAGCCCTGTGATGTTTAGCCTGGCCAGCCATATTTTTGACATGGCGCCAAACAGGGTCTGGTAATTTTGGCGGGCAAAACTGGGGGGCAATACTGTTGCTGGGCTTATATGCTTCAGAGATCTTTTGAAAGTCCTCACCTTTGAGATCAATAACGGCAACATCCAAATACCACTTCATGACCTGATCAGCTGGAGTCCAAGTTGAAGGATGATTTCCATCTAAGATTGGAAATTCCTCAAGCGAATCTTCTTCTGGCTCTTGATCTCTTTGGCAGCTACTGTCAAAGATGCCCGTTCTAAATTCCCTACTGCAGAACCTAGCTCCTCGTGGTCATACGAGCCATCCTCGTCTCCCAGTGGCTCATCTGAAACGTCTCTACGAATTATGGATTTGCCTTTAGCTGCATTTGGACAAGAGGAACCTTTAGGCTTATAGTTTCCCTTTGTGGGTAGCAAGGACTCAGAATAGTCATCTTCACCAGAGCTTGACTCTGTGTCAATAAGTGTTTCAGGCTCGGTAGCATTGGAGGGAGCCTTAGAGGAGCCGAGGACGTTCCTGGGGCGTTTGGATGGCAATAAGGGGCTGGATGTCTGCAACACGGAACCTGGCTGTGGGTCATCCTGTCCATTTTTTCGTTTGCACCTGGATCTCTTTTCAGTTTTAGGAGCCAATACATTTGTAAGTGTTTTGTATGACATGGCGTTCATTTGAATGCTTTCAGCTATGGTTTTCATGCATTGTTCCATTTTATCAGGCAAGGCTCTAGGTGAAAGGACTTGGTCGGGGTCGACCGATGAATTTAACTCACCAGCCATGCTTGCACGTATATTTATTAATTAGAATATTATGCTTTCTTAAAGCAAGTTGTAATAGGGCTGATGGAGTGATGCAAAAGCGGCCAATGATAGGTATGTCTATATATACAGATCATTACTGCCAATGACCATGGAGGCATTATATGCAAGCTTCCTGAATTACGCCACAAGGGCGTACGGAAGAACCTTGCTGCCTCGAGTATTTTGAGCCCAATATTTTATAAGATGTGACTAAATAGGCATTATATACAAGCTTCCTAAATTATGCTACGAGGGCGTACTGAAGAACCTTGCTGCCTCGAGTATTTTGAGCCCATTATTTTATGAGATGTGACTCAATAGGCATTATGTGCAAGCTTCCTAAATTATGCCACGGGGGCCTACGGAAGAGCTTTGCTGCCTCAAGTATTTTGAGCACACTATTTCATGAGATATGACTCGATAGGCTGTGTGAAAGAACCGTGCTTCCTCGAGCATGATGGCACACAATTTATTAGATATGACTCGATAGGCCGTTTGAAATAACCATGCTTCCTCGAGCATGTTGATCACACTATTTTGTGATATGACGTAATACGCAGTAGGTGCAAGCTTCCTGATTGTGGCGCAACGGCCTGTAAACAAACTAAGGTGGAGGACATGTAAGTGAGCGAAATCCCGAACAATCACGCACAACGAGATGATAGTTGTGGTCGTTAATTTATGATAACAAAGTTGTAGGTTCTCTAAGATTTTAGTGCTGTACTGAACTTGTTGATTCGGACGTGGCGGGAAAAAACGAATGCGAGCACGAAACAAGACCTCTGCGGACGCGTACAAAAACTTGAATGATGGTTCTCATCAACAAGCGGTAGAGCAGGATTACCCGCCGTACCAATCAAAATGTTTTATTGTGATAATATTTTTATTTATGATAAGGGACGGAGAGCACAATCAAGGCATCCGAGGACGCCATATGATGCTGTCACCACCAACGGCCCCTGAGATGAAATGCGGGTCTGTAGGTGATATGTTGTCCCACCCATAGTAGGTAGCCTGAAACTGGCTACACCAAGATTTATAAACTAGAAAGGTTGCCCCGCCCGCCGTTCTGCGCATCTCCCTACACAGCTCCACGCGCCAACCGCTTGCTGTGGTACGTGTCAGTTGGTACATCTCGGTACTGCTACAATTTTTTATGCAAGCTGATTAGACGATTCATCTATGACAATATCATGATTGTTTTAATATAATAGAATCGATGGAAAATAATACGATGGAATACAATTAATGAGTTATTAAGGAAATTTATTCAGTTACACAAATGATAAGAAATACCCTTTCATTCCTCATGGCACCGATGGAAATAGGGCTCAAATCAAATTCATTCCTCGTGGCAATCAGTCCTGAACGGAGCAACATTTCTTTTGGCCAACACTTGGAGAATGTATTGCATTAGCTCTGAAATATTATTTCAGTTGTAGAAGCAAAATGATCACTAATTTTTGAAGAATAATTTCAATCTTGAGATTATTCATTCACATACCGCTACTAATAAGTAAAGCTTTAGAGCTGTAAGTGGTAGATCACTTATAATTTCTTAAAATATAATCAATCGACGAGATAAATTACTAGATATTTACAAAATATTTACATACATATTTATATAATTTGAATTGAAGATGAAGAATTGCGTCTTTTTCTCTCGATATTACATATTACTTTCATAACCTACGGGTAAGGCATAAAGCAGCAAATGAAATTTACTCATCTCCGTATATTTGTATTCGAGATATTGAATCGTCTTAGCCAGATTATGTTTATGGTTTCATTTCGTATGAGTTGGTCGATCTACTGGTACTAGAGAATTATGTATATAATTGCCCAAATTTCGGTCGATGCCAATACTTCATTTCGCTGATGCTGTCGCTTTAAAAAAAAGACTATACATGTCCGATTTCAATATTTCTGGTATATCTTACCAAAAATTTGATGTCAACTTTATAATCACTGATAATTCATAAACCAAAACTTAAATTGGGAAGTATTATCTTCATATTATGTTCCATGTTAAAATAGGCTCTAACTCGAGCCATTGGGAGCTCCTCCTGTGGTCGGGACTTTTTTAGCATCTTATTTTACCCGACCGTTTTGAAATAACTTTATTATATTTGGCTTTTTACATTGATCTTTAACATCTTCTGAGACTGGATCATAATAATAACCACAGAATCCACACTGTACCTATTGATCGTTTAATTTCATTATTCTAAGACATTTACCTTATTTTTTGGTTAAGAGAGCGTGGCCATCTTGGAGTGGAAAACATGGGGGTTTGTAGCTTGTTAGGTCGTCAGAGTCTCTATGTTTATATATATAACTACCTCAAGCCCCTATCTTCATAGTAGGTTAGTCTACAAATATCACTACGTCACCTTATAAGTACTCTAGTCAGAAATCGTCTTATAGAAGTAAGGGCTCGCGAAGTCGAGTTCCACATTGCTCTCCCTGACAACAATTAACATGAAATTCACATCCTGTAAATAATATATTACTGTTAAGATGAATGTATTATATGTTGTACCATTGTATTAACTTCTATTGGAAATGTGTCGTAGACGCAGTTTGCCTCTGGCAGCGAGAATCCCTCCGCACGCCAACTGCAGTTTCCCTCTGACGGCGGGACTATCCCTCCGCACGTCAACTTGCCAGCGAGCAGCGCGTAACTCCAATTTCAAGTTCCCGGGTTCGGCAAGGATTCGGGCGCCACCCAATCAATGCCAAAGGCGGCAACAAGGAGTGGAGGCTAAGCCAATCCGCATCTTGGAGCGGCACAGGGATCTGGGAATGCTAAGTCATGGAAAAAGGAAAGTTGTAATAAAGCATTGGATCGCACTTTTTTTAGCAACAAAATATTAGACAGACAAGTTTAGGCACAGATCAGTACCAGCCTGGTATAGGTGTAAGGAAACAAACAGTAAATATCAATAACGTAAAACAACATACCTGGCACCTCAAGTGTTGCCATCTGTGGTGCACTCTAAATGGCAGGACCGCTCTGGCCCGGTCTGCCGCACCACTCTTGCGCCTAATGTCATCCACTAAGGTACATAGAGCTCTCTCCTTTGTGTAAATGTGAACAATGCAAAGTTGCAGACGAGATAGTAGTTTGTGAATATAATTTAGTCCTAAGTTTGTTTAACTACAAAACTGTATGTACAAGTATTTGTATTTTCTTTTCTTTCTATTCCAAGGTTCAACTTGTGGAAGCTACGCCACCCAGTCCTGTCGAGCCTTGGCAACCACCAGACTGGAGAGTTCCCCAACCATTATGACTATGACCTTCATAAATTGACATTTCATTTTTTTAGGATGGTAATTTGGCTATAATCTTCTAGCCCACTTAAATTAGATCGAGATTATTGATGGATAATTGTCAGTTAATTCCTGTATTGTTCATTCCCTGTTTTTCTCTCTTGACTATCATTTCTATGGACGAACAGTACTTTGCATTTGTATCTTTCAGAGTAAAAATCTAAACTTTCAACTCCTCATTAATATTCCTCCGGGTCAAGCGTTGTATAAACTCTAGACTGCCGACGTATCGAAGTTTATATAGATATGGATTTATCCTTGATCTTGGGAACATTATCCATTTAGCCGGAGGTTGGGGACACATGTCCGCTCGGTGCACAATTTAATTCACCACCAGCTTCCTCGGATTAGGAGAACCCGCTTGACGGTAACCCGCCATCGAGCGGCCGCTTGGTGCAGGCCTACTAGCTTGCATTGCTCCGACCACGGTTTAATGCTTCCACTCGAAAGATTATATTTAGCTATCGTACTATAATAATACTCACCATCTCATACGTAGAGATTTACCTTTATTGTTACTTATTTGCATTACTTCATTCCAATTGACATGTATTACCTCAATCTTATTTATTTACACGTCTAGTATGAATCGAGAGGAAGGAATCGGACACAGCGGATGAAAACGACCGGAGATGGAGGGAGTGGGGGCTTCAACCATCCCCATCTCAGGAATGCCCAACCGATGACGACCAGACTTCCTTTACAAATCGAATACACGCATAGGTTTGCAATGTAATGTCTTAGTTTGCAGGGTATGAGAAATGTATCCCACACACTCCCACCCAAGAAGAAGGCGTATTGGCACTTATTCTAACTGAGTGACGATTTGCCGACGAGCGGTCAAGGCTGTCTTCCGAGTTGATGGGGCAGCGTTTCTCTCGTTTACACCTGTGGGATTGGTAGAATCCCTGGTGCCATCGATGGTGGAATGCACTCTGCGACTCTGGTGGACTCTCAATGAATTCCACTGCTTGCACCTCTAGTGGATACAGCAGAGTCACCGGTCGACTGATGGTGCCTCCACGAGTTTTGAGTTTCACGCTTCTCACGTGACCGTCTTTACCTGTGTGGGTCTCGATGATCCTTGCCAGACTCCATAATAGCCTGGGGCCCTCGTCGTGGATCTGAACTATGTCACCCACCTTCGGTGCAACGATTTTCTTGGCATCCACGGCATGATGCCGCAGTATGGTTAGGTATACTGTTCTGAACCTTGTCTGGAAACGATGCAGAATATTTTGGACATTCCTTTAACGTTGTGTTAGAAGCTCTGCTGTGAACTTGGAGGGATCTAGCTCTTCTTCTGGGTCCAGTGTTGCCACTGAAGCGCTGTCCAGACGATATCCGAGCATCAGCTGGGATGGCGTGAGGGGTTGATAGTCATCAACTGAGTCGGAGATAGGAGTTAGGGGACGATCATTTAGGTCCGTTTCTATCTCGCAAAGTACGGTGTGTAGCTCATCTTCCGTCACCATGGCTCTGTGTAACGTTTTTTGTAGACAAAACTTGACCATCTTCACGATCCTCTCGAAGAAGCCTTCGAATCAAGTGGCCCTACTAGGGTTGAAATGCCACTTGCATTTGTTTTGATTCAGAGTGCTCCGAACCCTGTGATGTTCCTCCCAACACTGGAGTATTTTTGCGAAGCTCACAAAGTTTGATCCATTGTCACTAATTAACATTCAGGGATAGGAGCGATGAGCAGAAAACCGTTGAAGATTAACCAAGAAGGCTTCTGCAGACAGATCCTTGGCAACCTCCAGGTGTACTGCCCTGGTGAATGCACACGTGTACAGTACACAAAGGGGATCGGCAGAGTCCACACCTGTTACAGCTAATGGACGAGATTGACTCACGCTGTACCCTGGAAGGGGAGGGGTTGGTGGTACACGGTAGTGTGTCCCACGTTCTCTTCTGCACGGCATGCAATTCCTTATTGCTTCCTTGTTTATTTGCCTAACCCTGGGAATCCACCATCGTTGACGCAGGCTGTCCACGACGTGGTTTATTTCCACGTGGGGCTTGACATTGTGTTCGTCTACAACGATCATTTTTGTGATACTTTGTTTGGTAGGTAGCAGGATTGGATACTTCACAGAGTCCTCAATCTCGGCCTTTGTGATCCTGCTTACCACCGCTAGCTTGTCAGCCTTGATGCTTAAATTTAACTGCTTCATTAATGGAGTGATACCCTTGGGACTTGGTTTGCGAAATAATTTCATCTCCTCCGCAAACTCCTCCTTTTGGAGTTCTTTTACTACCCAATCTTCGGCCCATTCCTACTCATTGAGTGTAATTTTTTGTTCTTTACCATGTTTCTCTGACCTTCTATTGTTCTTACCTTGGTTTCTCACATTCAACTTCAGACACTCAATGTACTTCTTCACCCACCCAAAGGTGGTTATTAATTTTTTGAAAGTGCTACATCTGTTGGCTACTGATAGTAGGAAAGACTTTGGGGGTGGAAGCTCTTCTGCACTATTTAGTGTCACACTTTGCACCTGTGTAGGAAAGTTTTTCCACTCCTGTAGTTCCGTTATATTCTTTGGCCAATGCCACCACAGGTGGCTTGACTTGAGCTTCCTCGGGTTGATTCCTCGTACTATCAAGTCAGCAGGGTTTTGACTTGTGTGAACATAATGCCAATTAGCGTTGGGAAGAATCTTCTTAATGTCTGGCTTCCTGTTCTGCATGTAAGCTTCTAATGACTGTCTGAGCACATGTGTATGGCCTCAACATTTACTTATTTTTCATAGGCTTCACATACATATTTGGTGAGCCTTGCTCCAAGTAGAGCTGCTGTCAGCAACAGTCTGGGAACTGAAAGTGTCTTCTTGGGTACAATCCGTCCTTTTGCCATCAATAATGTGGCCTTACCTTCACTGACTCCGTACAAAGCTGCTCCATATGCTACTGTGAAAGCACCTACAAAGGTGTGTAGGGTCATTGATTTTTCCATTTCAGAGTTGCGTTTGACAGGTATGTCCCCTATCTTGGTGAACTCTCCCTTCAATTTTTCCCATTTGATTGCAATAGCTTCGGGGAGATCCTCATCCCAATCTACCTTTGACTGCCACATTTCCTTCATTAGGAACTTGGCCTTGATGGTGATGGGAGTCATCAATCCAAGAGAATCAAATTGTGCAGCTAATAATCGGAGAATGATTTTATTTTTTCTTTGTTGGTTCACCTGATTCTAACTCTCTAGGAGTCACCATCAAGGTGTCCTGTATAGTATTCCATCTGAGTTTTGAAATAACTTTATTATATTAAACTTTTTTTATTAATCTTCACCATCTTCTGAGACTGGATCATAATAAGAACAACAGAATCCACACTTTACCTATGAATACTTTAATTTCATTATTCTAAGACATATACCTTATTTTTTGGTTAGAAGAGCGTGGCCATCTTGGAGTTGAAAACATGGGGGTTTGTCGCTTGCTAAGTCGTCAGAGTATCTATGTTTCTATAACTAACTACCTCAAATCCCTATCCTCATAGTAGGTTAGTCTACAACTATCACTACGTCACCTAATAAGTACTCGAGTCAGAAATCGTACTAAGGATATCGACTTATCCTTAATCTTGGAAACATTATCCATCTAGTCGGAGGTTGGCGACACATGTCCGCTCGGTGCACAATTTAATTCACAACCAGCTTCCTCGGATTAGGGGAACCCGCTTGACGGCAACCCGCCATCTAGCGGCCGCTGGGTGCTGGCCTACTAGCTTGCATTGCTCCGACCACGGCTTAATGCTTCCACTTGAAAGATTATATATAGCTACTGTACTAAAACAATCCTCATTTTCTCATACGTAGATATTTGCCTTCAACGTTGATTATTTGCATTACTTCATTCTCAATGACATGTATTACCTCAATCTTATTTATTTACACGTCTAGTATGATTCGAGAGGAAGGAATCGGACACAGCGGCTGAAACAGACCGGAGATAGAGGGAGTGGGGGCTTCTACCCTCCCCATCTCAGGAATGCCCAACCGATGACGACCAGACTTTCTTAACGAATCGAATACACACATAGGTTTGCAATGGAATGTCTTAGATAGCAGGGTATGCGAAATGTTTCCCACACCTCCGAAGTGTGTGCAATCATTACAATCACCACGATATTTCTCAATTTATCAGGTCTATGCATAATTACAGTTATAATTTTTCATGAGATAGTATTTCATATGAAAAATTAGTTACATTTTTGGTAGAAAATCTAATACCAGAAGGGCCAATGCATCTCAGTTATCATGTTCGTGGAAACCTGTGTTGTCTAAAATCAGCCTGCGATACTTTTCAGATTAATCGTACGTAACGCAATACGATATTTTCACAGCACCTAATACCTACACGTTGGCTCTGAAGTTAATCGTCCTATTGTACCTCGATTGCAGTACAGTTCCCAGCCTTAATAGCGCAGCAACCGTATGATTTGATTTGATTGACTCTTGTACAACAGATGACACTAAAGTATTTGGCGACTACATGGTCCAGCCAGACGGCATGTAATGACGGTTTAATAACTGAAATAGATAGAATTCAAGATTTTATTAGATAAATGGGTCCATCTCCACCGGTCAATTCAAGATGGGGGAACTTATCTCATGTCAGTGCTTTTTAACTGCTTTTGTTAGCTACCTTAGAATTAGTAACAATGTATATCACAGTGAAATCTCTGTAAAGTGGTAAGACAATGTTGAAATGACATCGTTGGAGATCAGTTCCATCTATTGTAGGCGGTAACGAAATGTGTTAGTGTTTGTAAATGTATGTATAGGCCTAGACATTTCTCCTGAATTCGGAAGGAGGTAAGTCAGACCGTCACTTAGGAGGTGGGGAGGCGCCTAATCTCCCGGTTCAGAACCACGGAGTTAGCAAAGCTCGAAATCATAACATGCAACATCAGAGTATGACATTGCAGTCGAGGACGCTACCCACTCGGCTACCTCGGAACTACCTTTATCAAAACGTGATAAATTAAAGTCCGGGTAACAAATTTACCCTAGCATGACGGTCAATTTATTATCCAGACTATAATATATGACAACATATTAACATATAATAACTTGAGGAATGCAAAGTATGAAAGTCCATCACAAATACATTTTTAATAGACACAGCACTCTTAAAATAGGCATAATTACATACAAACGTTACCAATATGGCTGCTATTCCTGGTTACTATACTACATAATTACTCACACTTAAGGAAAAAGATTTAAAAATAAATCATCGTTTTCATCTACAATATCTTAGAAGTAATCGAAATCCATTTCAAAAGTGACCCGTACATGATCTCTCATACAAAAGTTTGAATTACGGCACTTAAAACTAGCAATGCTGGTTATTGTACAGACATGACTTGAACAAGTGACGTCAGAAGTGAAATGTTGGGCAAATAATCGTTTACATGCAATCTCACAGTTGACTACATGCAGAATCCTTCTACGTATAATACATATATTTACAATAAATACGCATGGGGTATCAAAATAACAATTACATAAATTAAATTAACGGTTCATACTACAAGCATCGAAGTGATAAATAGACTTGGTAACTAAATAGATTGTTGGTTTATGATGTGACTAGAATTTGATTTGAGTGAAAGTTAACGGTAGCTATTTGAGAAGTCACAGGCTTAGGAATGAATTAAATTGATGCTTGCACTACTTTTTTCAAGATGCAATACAATCAATGATGAAACTTATAAATAAATTTAATTTGAATATGCGTCCCACTTGTGCATTAGGTGTCTGACTCCATGAAATGTTTTGATAAAAAAATAAATGAAATTGTTCTTAGGTAGGGTGTAGTAAGCTTCCGCCTGGTAACTATAAGGTTTGGAATGAAGCAAAACTGTAATTTTTCGCTTGGTGTATTTGCTAAGATGCACTTAACATGTTACGAGATAAGGATGCTGGAGAAAGCAAGGAAAATATTGTTGGCATTTCTTGTACTGGATCTGGGTTTGACTTGGTCCACAACCTGCCCGTGGTCTTGAATGAAATGGACTGTAAGCTGTCCTTAATCAACTCTTCAGTCTTCTAGCCTTGGTCCTCTTGGACTTCTACTCTGTTCCGGGGCCAATGAAAGAGCTGGAAGAAAAATGCATCTTTCAGCCGAGAACACATTGTGGGCACTTCCACCTCATTCTGTTTCCCTCAATACCGACAAACAAAAGGGTGGAAATAAGAATATGTAACTAAAATTTACATCCTAGTAGGTCCTTGTATAGAAATTAATTGTGGTCCAAAACACATGCATATAATAATGAAATATTATCTAGAACATGGTTTGATTCTTATCTTTATCCAAAAATTATGGTAATGCTGCCTAATTTAGGTTCAACCATGGGAGTGGATTAGGATTCACACATGAAGAACATTAAAAAAATGGGAAAAAGATACTAAATTGATTATCCAATTATTGAGGATTTTATGGATATGCAAGGAAAAGCAAATTCGTTTACACTTGCACTTGCATTACACTTATTGTAGCCATGGTGTGGGCTTTTAATTCCAGCATAAAGAATGTTACATCATGTGAACTGGATACCAATTGATTATCCTATTATAGCTAATCAAGGATAACATATGAGTGATATAAATACATTGTAATAACTGAAAACGAGCCTACATAGACAAGTTGTGTCAAGGAATCTACATGGAAGCTCCTACCTATGTGGATGCAGGAATAATGACATCATCAGCACCCAGGTGGATATAGAAATATGAGTGGTCTAATCTGGTTCCTAGGAATTTATAATAACATACCAGAATAATTAGTAGCAGCCTAAAGAAATGAGAAACAGGCATTTCATAGTGATCATTACTCTCATACACATTATAATATTTCATACCTGTTCTTCTGTGGGAGTCTTAGGAGCCCAAAGGTACAGGTAAGCCATTGTGTTGACACTGATAGTTATGTTATCATTAATGCCATATATTTATGGGCATGTTATAAACCTTGATGTCAGTTATTTTTTAGGCACGGAAACGATCAAGGTACATTCCTGAAATATGGTAGGGAAAAGTGAAAACGTTTGTGCTTGAGACCTATAGCCTACCTAAAAATTCACTCTTCTGTAGCGTATAAGCACAATATAAAGAATGCTTGTTATCGGTTGAGACAGTTTTATAGCAGTCTCATGCTCCACCAACGAATAATAATTTTGTAATTAAATAAATCAATGCTAAACATCTTGAGAGACACGTGAGCTTGCCTCGGATGTTCCAGGAATTGAGCCTCTAGAAATGTAAACAGACGGATGGATTGGTCATGCCAACATGGGTCAAAAGAAAAATATCTGAATATTTTTTAGTTGATGATATATGTTCAATGGCGTTTTGGTGCATTAGTGTCTGCGTATTTATTTATTCATATATTTACTGTAAATAAAATGTTGTTGCACTACCATATGGTTGAGATCATTTATACACTGAGATCAAAAGAGGTGATTGCCCATTAGCAATAGGTGCTTGTGGTGCACATGTAATGTGTAAAGTGATATTAGGATTAATGTAGGTTCAATTGGGGACCTCTACATCACTCCCCTTTCAGACTGCAGCCGGGGATGCGGTATTCAGTTCAACCCTTTTGGCAAGTGTCCAAAAGCGTAGCGTCAGCTACATGTTGAGGCAGTCTGGTGCTCTTACTTGTCTGCCAGACCTGGTGGTTCGAGTGAACAACCTGACTTGAGGTCGTGGATTTATTTGCACACGCCGTTCTGTGCGTGTGCGTGGTGGTAAATTTGCTGAGGGTCTGGTAGTCTGGGTGCGTTGCGTATGCCGATCCTTCGGACATGCTGCGTCTGGTATAGGAACAACCTCTGGGCCTGGTGTGGTTGACGGAACGTTCCCGATTTGTATCGTGACATTTAAGTGTCGTTCCGGGGAAACGTCGTCTATGCCATGGGCCGCTTTCAAACGAGAGATGGTAATAGTGTGTCGGTGTGCGTTGAACTACCTCAAATGGTCCTTCGTAAGGTGCTTCGAGCGGGCGCCATACTCTGTCGATGCGGACAAAAACGTGCGTCGCTGATTTGAGTTAGGGGTCTAGAAACCCATCTGATGGTTGTGTTGGTCGGGACTGTGTCGACCCAACTTCATTCATGAAGTTTCGTAGACGCTGTGTAAATTCGGTGATGTCAGTCAGTGCAGGATTGAGATTTCTGACCAACAGGTCGCATGACAGGCCTAAGTTTACTCCGAACATAAGTTCTGCTGATGTGTAGCTGCTGTACTCTTTTACTGCGGATCGTATGCTTAGGAGGATGAGAGTAAATTCTTCCACCCAGTGGTGAGGATCAGCCTGCGTTTTCAATGCATCCTTGACTCAGCGGTGGAGTCGTTCGATCAGGCCATTGGCCTGAGGGTGGTGCGCGGTGGTCCTGATACGCACCGAACCAAGGGTTTCCATGAGACTAGTCCACAATGCTGATTCGAACTGAGGACCGCGGTCTGTGGTGATGCTGATGGGGCAACAATAGCGTGAGATCCAGGAGGCAAGGAAAGCTTTGCTGACTGTTTCTGCTCGTGCATCTTTGATGGGACAGATTTCAGGCCAGCAGATGAGTCTATCGATCATTGTGAGTAGGTATTCGTACCCCTCATTGTGAGGTAAGGGTCCCACGAGATCGAGATGTACCTGCGCAAACTTTCCTCCTTCTGGTGGTATGGTTTGTGATAGAACAAAATTGTGACTGATGATTGTGCCTTTTAGACAGTTTGTGCACTGCTCAAACCATTGTCGGATGTCTTTCTTTATGGCTGACCACACAAACCGCAAGGCAAGTTGCTGAACTGTGGCACGCTTCCCAGGATGGGTAATGTTGTGCACCTTCTGGAAGAATTCCTTGCGCATTGATTGTGGAATGTAAGGTCGGCACACATTGTCATGTATGTGCATGTAAATTCCATCAACTTGGTGTAGGCGGAAGGATGATTCCTCATCTTCGAGTAGTGCTTTCAACTCCTGGTCTTGAAATTGTTCCGTGCAAAGTCGTTCTTTATCAGTGTCCGTGAAAATTGCTGTGAGAACGTTCTAAGGTTTGAAGGGCTTATGGTTGTCTATACCCTTAATGTATTGGCTTGACCCAAGGAGGTTGAACTACGAGAGAATTTATGTGTAAATTAGTGTATTGGTAAAATCTGCTATAATGCGATATAAATTGTAGCAACACATAAAAAAATTCAAATAGACATTTTAATAGAAGAAAACAAGACAGTGCAAGTGATGATTTATGACTTTAAATGACCAATCAGATAAATGTAATCACATTTAAACATAATGGGGGCGAGAATATTATCGCCACGCGGTAATTTAAGCAACAAATAGTATAGTCTCCTGTCATAATGGTTGTGTGTTCGTGTCGCTCTGGCTCAGGACAGGAGAGGCGACAAAGACTCGTCACCGTGGTGAGCCTAGCGGACAAGAAGAAAAAGGAACATTTTACTTACAGTTGTTGTAGAACCTGTAAAATGCGTTAAAAAACGAAACTCAGCTAAAACTAGCCGATCAACGACACTGATCGAACACAAGAGTGCAGGGTGCACGAGAATGTGAGCATTACCTTGAGAACCAGTAGTTGCCTCCGATGGAGGCTGAGTGAAGGTTAGCCTGGCGGTAAGGCCTGAGCCACTGGCTTTGCCAAAACGTGATTGGCTACAGCCAGACGGGCCAGACTGCTTATGTGGCTGTGCCAATTTTTCCCGATTTTTGATGCAAAACTTGTCTCCATACGTTTTAAACTGTATAGATGTTATTATTTTAACTAAAACTAGTAATATGCAAGAAATATTACTATAATTTGTCTGTAATTCTTAAATTAAAATGTCTCCTTTAATCCTGAACTAAGCATTTCAAGATCCCTGTGCCGCTTCCCAGATGCTGATTAGCTTTGCGTCCACTCCCGGTATCCGCTCTTGGCACTGATTGGTGGCGTCAAAAATCCTTGTTGCTGAATGGCTTGTTGCAGTATACGCCGGAAACTTTGAGCTGGAGTCCCGCACTGCTTGATGGCTAGTTGACATGCGGAGGGATTCCCGCCGCCAAAGGAAAAACTGCAGTTGGCGTGCGGAAGGATTCCCGCCACCAAAGGGAAAACGGCACCTTCGACACATTTCCAATGGGAGTTAATACAATGGTCTAGAATATAATACCTTTATCTTGAAACAAAATACAATATTTACAGGAAATGAATTGTGCTATAGCTGCTGTGAGGGAGAGCAATGCAGAACACGACTTCGCGAGCCCCTACAATGCCTGCTCCTTAGTGAGATTCTCCCCCCTCTCCCTTTTTTTGCTGTCAGCGATATCGTGGTTATGCATGTTTTGAGGGGTTGTTTTTCGCGGTATCAGCGTGCTGCGCTGGTGGCTGTGTGTCTGTGAGCACTAACGGTTCGCTGAAGCGCACGCTATGAAGCGTCACAAGTGGGCACTTGGAGAATTGAAGTTACACCCGAGCTGTCTTCTGCGGTCTCGGGTAACATTATCGCTGCCTTTAGTCTGTGTACGGAGACAGTTTCCAATTTATTTTTTGCGGATTAACTTGAATACTTTTGCACCTCGTTTGGCTATGCTGAACGAGTCTTCATAAGGTCTGGTCAAAGGCCGCTGTACCGAATCAACCCTGATATATGCATGCGTGCATGTTTGGAGCACTGGGTCAATTTTGCCCATGATTGGGGTCCACTTTGGAGCATGGAATTTTTAGCGTGACATGGCGTGGCGTATTCTTATGGTGAATTTGTTTGGAGCTAAATCATTGTTGTTCGTGGGTTCCACAAGGTCCCATGGGACACAAAATGTGCTGCCATACAATATTTCTGCCACAGAACAGTCGAGCCCTGCTTTGGGTGCCATGCGCAGGCCTAACAGAACTAGTGGGAGGCTTGTGTGCCAATCTTGTGGATTTTGTTGGTACTTGAGGCTTGATTTGAGAGTGCGATGGAATCTTCCGATGATTCTATTGCTCCGGGGATGATATGAAGTGGTGCGAATTTTCGTATGCCAAGAAATTTACATAATGTGGTTGTTATTTGGCTCTTGAAATTGGCACCGCAATTTGTCGTAAATGTTTCTGGTACCCCATACCTGGCAACCCTAGTTTATAGGAATGCCTTGGCTACGGTTTCTGCTGTCGTGTCCACTATCGGTATTGCTTCGGGCCATCTGATGTATCTATCTATTATAGTCAGTAAATAACGGTAGCCATTGCTGTACGGGAGCGGGCCGACAATGTCCATGTGGACCGCTTTGAAACGGTCTGAGACTGGTGCAAAATGTTGAAGAGGTGCCTTATTGTGGCGAGTTATTTTGGCCGACTGACAACTTTGACACATTTGAGCTTGTTTGGGAAAGATTTTGCACTTGTTGTGCCAAAACGCATTGGTCTTAATCATTTGAACAGTTCGCCTGATAAAGAATTGGGTGAGGTCGTGCTGAGACCTTATGTACCACTTGCGCATTGATTTCGGAATGAACGGTCGTGGCTGGGGCAGTGAAAACTCGTAGGCGATGCCACTTCTGCAATCTAGTTTGTATGGGCATGCTTCGCCTTTTTGAAAAGCCTTGAATTGCTCGTCGACCATGGATTTTAATTCCTCATCGTGGAGGCGCGCGTTGGCAAATTCTTCGAGTGTTATCGCTGGGTGTGCGACCACATTTATCGCATTGGCTCTACTGAGCGCATCGGCTACTACGTTATCTCTACTGTAGATGTATCGCACGTCCGAAGTGAACTCAAGAATATAGGACAGATGCCTCGCCTCGCGGGGGAGTGCCTGTCCAAATTCGAAGCCTGGATTGCCTTTGTTATGAGCTGATGATTGGTATAGAGACAAAACTGTATCCCTTGAAGCGCATATTTGAAGTGCTTCATTGCAAGCTATGCTGCAAGTAGCTATCGAGAGAACGTCGAGTATGTAGTCTCGGTCGTTGTAAAACACTTGCTAAAGAATGCGAGAGGTTCTACTCTTACATCTACCGCTTGTTGCAAGACCGCTCCTGCCGCCGTCAATGACGCATCTACTACAACTGTTAACTGCGCTGATGCTGTTGGGAAATTTAAAGCGGTATAGTTAGCAAATTAAATTTTTATGAGCATGAACGCTTTCAATGCCTCAGGTGTCCAAGCTACTACAATTGATGTGCCTTTACGCTTGAGCTTTAGTAGGTCATTGATGGGTGCTAAAATTTCGGCGGCGTGAGCCAGGAGCCTACGCAAACCTACGCAAGTCATGCATATTCGCCGGTTTTGGGTAGTCTTTGATAGCTGTGATCTTGCTCGAAAGTGATTCGATGCAATTTTTTGCCGATTTGATAGCCCAGGAATTCGAGATTTTCGTGGACGAATTTACACTTTGCCAAGTTAATGACTAGGGCCGTACTTTTGGAGGCGTTTGAACACGGCTTCAATGTTGCCGTAATAGTCGTCTTCGGTTTCGCTTGTTATTAACACGTCATCTACGCAAGCGTATACATTGTCGATGCCTCTGAGCACTTCGTGCATGAACCTCTGGAACGTTTGGGGTGCGCCCTTGAGCCCAAAGGGTAACCCAAAAGGTGTTGTGACAGCGGTTTTTGGTATGTCCGCTTCGTTGACAGGTATGGCATAGTATGTCGAATGTAGATCAAATTTAGTGAAATATTTCGACTCGCCTACTTGTACTGCAAAGTCTTTTACGTGAGGAATTTCGTACTTATCGTCTTTTGTAATAAAAGTGAGCCTCCCGAAATCGTTTGTGGCTCTCCATCTCCCTCCTTTCGGTACGAGGTTGAGTGGAGCAGCCCACGTGCTTGCCGAGGGGCGCACGATTCCTAAACGGCGTAGTTCTTCGAAGGTCTTTTTCGCGATTGCAAGTTTGTCTGGGGCTAGTCGTCTAGGTCTGTTGAATAGCGGTGGCCCTTTCGTTGGTATGTAGTGGACCGTGCTGTGAGGCGGGCATTGTTTTAGCGTTTCCGGTTCAATTATTACAGAGTATTTTTTTAGTGGCGCCCTGCACCTGTCCGGTTTTTGGTTGCCGGTGCCGACTATTCGCATTGCAGCATCGAGCCGGGCCCGCGTGGTATTCGCAGTGAGACTGGTCGTCGGATCGAGGAATACCATGTTTTTTTAAATTGATGGTGAAGCCATAGTGGGTTAGGAAGTCTATTCCTAGAATTGACATGGATACATCAGCTAATGACAAAGTCCCATTGAATATCTCTACGAAGTCCTAACCCAATGATTAGAGTTTTGTGGCCGTAAGTGGCCATGTTGCTGTCGTTCGCAGCTGTTAGCATCGCATCTGCGCCCTGGGATTTATTGTCTGCGGTCGCTGGGAGGCAAATGAGTGAAGCTCCTGTGTCGAATAAGAACTGAACGCGCATCCCGGTACAGTGAATCCTCATGGCTGTTATTTTTTCTTTGAATTTGTCCGAGTCTCGATCGATTGTCCATTTAGGACTTGGGTTTGGCGCTTCCCGAATCCAAGTGCACGGTAGGTCGCTTTTTGTGGCCTTAAAGCCAAATTTATAGTGATACCAACACGTATTAAATTTTGAGTTATCACAGGGCTTTGAGCACCTTCTTTGTGTGCGATTTTGAATGATCGGTGTGCTCTCTACCGAGGCTCTTGCCTCCGCGTCGGACTGATTGCTCTAGCTTTTCGTGCTTCGCAGCTAGGCTCGTGAGGCTCGTTTGCAGCTGTTTCAGAATATTCGCCAACTGAGTTATTTCGCTCTGTGGTGCCGACGCTGGTATTGCTGGCTTAAGGGAAATCGGAGCAAACTGACATGCGTTGACACTTTTCGCTACCTGTTCACTGATGTGGGCTATCAACGGGCCGTTTCGTGCCTCTACCTCCATGATGCGATCGGTCTGAAGGGCTAATTTCTCCAGGCTTAGCTCGTCTACTGCTAACGCAAGTATTGTTTGCACATTTGATGGGAGTCTTTGTAGAATAAGTGTTTTCGTGAATGTTTTGTCCGGTTTGGTCGGTCCACCAACTAATGTCAGCATTTGACGTAGGAAAGCTGACGGCTTTCTGTCGCTAAGTTCTTCGCTAATCAATAATTTTCCAATGCGCTGGCGCGATGAAAGTCCGTAACTATTTTGGAGCTCGGTTTTGAGGGTTGCAAAAAGATTTTCCTTGGGAGGATTTAAGATGATATTTCTTATCTCCGCCGCTACATCCGGTCCTAGCGCACCTATCACTACCTTAAATTGGACCAACGGGTCGCTTATCGCTTGAAGGTCAAATAACGATTGAGCCTGTGCGAACCATAACGGTACATCGCTTGTATTGAACGGCGGAAGCTTGACCGAAATCGGCATTTTTGGTGTCGTCACCGGGGGTGGTGGCGGTGGTGGTGGTGGATCTCGTTCGAATATTTCCACCATGTTGACTTATTGCACGTACTTGGATCTTAAATCGGAAAACAGAATTTGTATAAACTGAAATTAATTGTACTGTGAACAAACGGTGTTAAAAATCTAGGAATTCGCGGTTATGCAATTATAGACGTTGTTCAATTTGAATCGCCGTGACACTGAATTAGCATTTGAACGCTATGATCGGTTTTTATTTGGGCGTCTGAACAGGTACGATATGTATTTGAAAGAACGCTTATGCAAGCATTAACGTTGTGTATTTGAGAACGCTACAATGATTAAATCTGATGTAACACATTTATTTTCACATGTGCGGTTCCGACTCAGTGTGAATAATGAGTACTAACACAATTGTGAACGTCACCACTAAATCGATTTTTTTTTTCACTGTAGATCGAATGTTAGTGAATTTTTGAATGAGATGGTCACCGTAATTGGGTTAGGTTAGCTATCGTCCTTGACGGAAAATCTCGCGGATAATTCTGAATGGCACTCTACTGCATTATCGTTAAGTTATACACAGTTACAATTGATACGCGATTCTGCACTCTACTTGACTGGACAGTCATTTTCAACACTCGGGGCTCGATCGCCGCTGCTTGTGCTTGGCCGATCTGGACAGTTACAAATTATGTGCCGCGAGTCGTTTACTCTAACGCAGTGATGTTGACAAATTTTCTGTCTCTGTCCCGCTGGACAGTTAGGTTTGACACGCGGTGTCTCTCTGTCTGCCGCCTGCGTTGTCCCTAGGCAAGGCGCTGCGTTCCGTGCTTGTCCTATCGCATGTGCTTGCTGCTGTGGGTGTTGGTCTGCGGGGAGGAATGTCTCTACCTGCTTTCGGCTATTGAATCACTGTCTGGGCAATGCCTACATGTGTGTGTGACCGCACTGTACACGACTCTATGCGCTGGCTGCCTGCTGTGTGTTACCGCGTTGCCAAACTGCTAGTGCTGCGTTGCTGCGCTGCCGTCCAGTTAAACACTCTGAACTTGACTGAATTTGAGCAGTGTGACCCGCGTCAACCTTATTGAAAAGTTTTGCAGTGGTCTTCTGCTGCGTTGTTGTTGCGATTGCGCTGCGCAGCTGCTGCGGCGTGCGTGCATGTGATAATCGTAAAGTCAAACGCACACATGAATGTAATGAATTATCACTGAAATGATCATGACTACTGGGCAGGCTTGGAGTGCAATGATGTAATAAATCATTCCTGTCGCATGGTTTAATTTAACACTGCATCTGACACTTGGGATGCATGGGCACGCGTGCTTGAGTTGGCCTTATTTTCAATGACCGTTATCATTAGTTATTTTGTCGTTAAGTTCATTTTTTATTATTATTAACTTCCTACACTTGCGTCCCACTTGGTTTGTGGATTCAATGAATTATGCACTGCATTTAAAATGTTGCTATATCTGTTCCATTGAAAACCTGAATGCATAGAATAATGTTCCTTTGTGCACGAGGTTGATTGTCACCAAAAATGGAATGATTATTTTGAATCACTAAACTTGCATTTGCTTGAAGATTTACACATAAGTTGGCACGATTGCGACTCGATGCATTATGAGGGAAAATTTAAATGATGTAATTGAAGTCAAATTTAGAACTAAGTTTTTTGTACACATTGGTATTCCCTGATGTGAGGTGATGTTCTGCTGCCAAACTCATAAAAAAATTCGTTGACGCCAGGGGCCGAGGTGCAGGCATCCAGGAATACTGCGGTCCGGGCGTGGCCATCTGGTTTCCTATATTGTGGTGTGCAGGCCTCTGCGTTCAGTTGATTCCCGTGGTCCAGTCACATGCTTTTAGTCATAATGCCATTTCTGGGTAATTTTGAAAGTTGAAAGTTGGATGGTGTTCATTATCGAAGCTGAAGCACTGTTTTTTTCTTAAGTTATCTCCTTAGGTCTGTTTTAATTGAGAAGAGTTTTTAAGGGTCACCAGCTTAAGGGTTTAAGCCTTAGTAGCTGTCTTTTCCGTGACAGTACCCTTAATAATGTTTGACCAAAGGAGGTGTAACAGTATACGTGGGGACTGATTACGTTGAATGATAATTAGATAAATGTAATCACGACCAAACAAAATGGGGCAAGAATATTTGCGCCGAATTTATTACTACGCATGACATTGAAAAATGGATGTCAATTGATAAAGTAGTCTCCTGTCATAATGGTTGGGAGTTCCTGTCACTCTGGCTCAGGGCAGGAGAGGCGACAATTTTTTTTATCGCCGTGGCGAACCTGGCGGACAAGAAGAAGAAAAGGATTACTTTAATTATAGTTGTTGTAGAACTTGTAGAATGCCTTAAAAACTCGATCAACGACTCTGATCGAGCAAAAAACTAAGTCAGTTAATAAACGACCAACGGCAGTAGTCGGTCGAGCAAAAACCAAGGGTGCAGGGTGAACTTGTAGAGGTCCTTGATTGACCCTACATTATTTTTAATAACACTAAACGCATTATAGGTGCATCACAGGCCTATTACGATTAGGCAATCACATATTTTGATATTGTTGCATATCTCTGTAGGTAGTAAACAACATTCCGTTCAGCTAGCACAAACAGCTTACAATTATAATTGCAGCGCAACAATATGATTCAGAGAAATATTCTGACAAAACTGGCAACAAGCGCAGGCGCTTTGTTTACAGACTCTTCCATTGGCGGGACGCATAGATGTTGTGTGTTGTAGCGTGTCACTCATTTCCTGCATCAAAAGTCGTGATACACCAAGTGTTGCCCTAAATGTTCTAGCATCCACTTAGTTCTACACATACAA
>SDVV010000945.1:0-27852 GCA_016164225.1 Gammarus roeselii | reverse complement strand
GTGAGTGGCGGATGTGAGTGGTGGTTGTGAGAGGCGGGTGCGAGAGGCGGGTGTGAGAAGAGGTGTGAGAGGCGGGTGTGAGAGGCGGGTGTGAGAGGCGGGTGTGAGAGGCGGGTGTGAGAGGCGGGTGTGGGACGCGGGTGTGGGATGCGGGAGTGAGAGGCGGGTGTGAGAGTCGGGTGTGAGAGATGGGTGTGAGATTCGGGTGTGTGCGGCGGGTGTGAGAGCCGGGAGTGAGAGGTGGGTGTAGGAGTTGGGTGTAAGAGGCGGATATGAGAGGCGGATTTGAGGGGCGGGTGTGAGAGTCGGGTGTGCGAGGCGGATGTGTGGTGGGTGTGAGTGGCGGGTGTAAGAGGTTGGTGTGAGAGACGAATGTAAGAGGCGGATTTGAGAAGCAGGTGTGAGAGGAGGGTGTGCGAGGCAGATGTGGGGTAGGTGTGAGTGGCGGGTGTAAGAGGTTGGTGTGAGAGACGAATGTAAGAGGCGGATTTGAGAAGCAGGTGTGAGAGGAGGGTGTGGGAGAATGATGTGAGTGGCAGGTCTGAAACGATGAGTGTGAGTGTATCATGACACGATCAGCCACATTCGAACGCGCCGCGGTAAATCAAGATTCTTTTTTAGAATTTAATGGAGAGCGGAAGAAGACGTAGATAATGGAGAGGTAGAGAATGTTTTCATTTTGAAGGAATCTGTATTTTTTACACTGCCATATACACGTGCCCCTAGGCGCTGCCTTCGTTTTTCTGCGCATGCTTCCGTTCAAGGATTGCTACGGTTGTAAGAGAGCCGACGATACCTCAGCGCACTCGTTTATGCTCTTCCACACTATTTATATTATTTTTTAATAATATTGTATACATATATTTCAATTTCTAACAGCTACCCAATAATTTGTGGAAAACAGTCCCGGTAATAATTCGAATATTGAATTATTAAATTTCTTCTTGAACTCCCAGAAGCAATTTGTTCTGCATACTGCAGTCAAATCGGGTCTATAATATTCATCGCCCGATTTGCATTTAGAACGCAACAATTACTCGTTGAAAAACTTTAATGAAGAGCACAGGAACATCGGAGCCTGGGCAGGTCAAGATAAACAGCACTCGTTTCAACATTCTTTGTTTTCACCCCGTTTCAGTAGGCAAACAATGAAGTACACCTGAAGCAGGGGTGGCAAAGTATGTATCGATTGGTTGGGTGGGAAACGGGGAAGGTCCTCCGTGATGTTAAACGAGACCTCTCTATCATACAGTTATTGGAGTGAGGCAGGACAAGTCTTAGTCTGCCGTATACTGCGAGCTTAGCAAATGATCGAAGGAAGGCCAAACATGAACTATTGAACGGCAAATTTCATATTTATTCACGGCCATTCGCATGACCCTGTTTTGTGCCGTAGCCAAATCTTTTACACAGCAGTGAAAACATGTCAAATGTCGACATAAGTACTCCTACATCTAGATATCTGATCAATGCAATATTTTCCCGCGTACTAACACTAAGTCTGAAGGCAATACTGTTACAGGGAACTGCAGTCAATGAAATACCTAGAAAGATCTGAACTCATACGAGTGCTCATTCTTGAGGTCTTTTGATTTGTATTTCCCCTTTCTACATCAATTAGGTTTTGAGGTACGATCGTGAATATTCGATCATAATTTTCTTCGCCATATTTGTTTACAATGAATTGAACATATTTTTTTTGAGAATAAAAATAAAGATTGGAAATTGCTGAGCTTTTCAACAGGATCTTAGTGCCCGGCATTGAATTGATCTTTGTTAAATATATTCGGTAAATAGCGGTCCTTATAAGTGATTATCATGTTTTTTTTGCACAATTGTCGTATTCTGCTAAAAGTGGAAGGGGAGTTGAAAATGCGGGGATTCTTTGAACTGTATTCAATAAAATATATAACCATCTACATGACAGCAAATAAATTTATTGACAATTCTGATAAATGTTCAATAACTTTACACTGATGTATCATGATGAAGGAAATATAATACCTAACATAAAGATAACATGCTGATTCGAAAAAAAATCAATATGACACCATGATCATTTAAATTTGAACACGTCCACAGCTAGATCCAATTTCAATTTTCAATGTGATAATTTTTCTTTGTTATGGAGAGACGTACGTGAATTTTTCAACGAAATATTTTAAAGATGTTTGAAGATATATATTGAAACAATGACCACCGTTGTATTCAGCGCTGAATTCTAAAATCACTCTGACTTTGAAGCAAAATCGACGGAGAATTTCCGTGGACTCTTCTTTACGATGTTTTTGGACATCTAAACTCGGTCGTGCATATTTACTGTGTTATACTTAATTACGACAGTAATGGTTTCTCTATCAGTTTTCTATGATGCGCGCTGAATGAGCCAAAAAATGCGTTAAAGGTGAAACGTGTTTTGTTTCTTAATTAGGAGGAGCGAATTTATGTAATTTAAGATGTAAATACAAATGGGAGGATATTATGAGAATATGAGTGTATCGCAGAGAATAGATGAGATGTCTCGAATGACTTTCTCTGCTGGCATCAAAAGAATGAAAGAAAAAAATATGAAAAAATTCCGAACCCAACTTTTTGTGGAATCGGGATTTACTTCAAAGACAAATCTTTGTCTATATCAGAGCTTCAGAGAGCACAAAATTTGTTTAGCCTGCCCAACCGTTTCAACAGTTGTCCATGTAGCTTCAAGGCGTAATTCAAGATATAAAACTGATCTGATTTTTTTAAATTTAGAATGAAATAGCAAGGATCTCCATAAATTGTACCAAAAAAATAGTTGCGGTGTGATTTTGCGTAGTCATGTCACATTTTTTGGTTACAAATATATGTGCGAGTTTATGTTTTGCAGTTAATTGAAGGTATGTGAACAAAATGGAATACAAAAATATCACTGTTTCATTTAAAATTTTCCGAACGAAATCATAGAAAATGTATAGAATTTTTTTTAACGTTTAAGTTAGTCAGTAGTGAAAACGTTTGTACCATTATGTCTTCATTGTAGTTACTCCTAGAATATTCATATGTAGTTTCATATGGTTCAAAAAATTACATATGATGTCACTGAGTGTCTTATGACGACCCCTTTAGGATTGTTGTCGATGCAAGTGCGGTAATACAGTCTTGCAACAGGACTTCTTGTTGCCATAGCTCTGACCCTTATGCTTCAGCCGTCTTTTGCCATGTTGTATTCATGTGGGAGGTTCCCGCATAGATCGCAGTGGTCAATGCAGTTGCCCTTTACGAGAGTTTATTCGTATGATTATCTTCTTAGGAAGTTCCTGCATTCCAATCGAGAGAAGAGCAGTAGAGGCAACAACGTTGTGTTAAACTCCACCATTTTTAAGTAAGCCCTCTTCCATTTCAGTAGCGTGATTCAGCAGGTGAAGTCGAAATGTACATTCGTTAGTAGGAAATCTCTAACGAAGAACTACACATGTTGTGTAGTTGCAGGCCTTTGCATGCCTTTGCATTCGCCACAGTGTCGACATTTGATTCTTCACTATTACGCATGATGTCAATAATTAACATTTGCATATCTATCTGCAACGTTTTTTTATATCGTATTTCTGATCAAGATTTGTGCTTTAAAATTGCATGTCAGAAATGAACTTCCATCAAAAATCGTTTAGTATAACAATAGCGAACTTGCAATAGCGAAACGCGACATGGGGTAGAAATATGGATATGAATGAAGTAGTTTATTCGCCTATTACTTCATATTGCTTCTTATTATTATCGCCACCTTTAATTCATTTACTTTATATTTTAATATATACAATATAGATAGTAAACCACGAAATAGAACGATCGAGCTTACGTTTCCATCTTGTCGCCGCATGGAGTTGAATGATGTGACTAAACACGCTATTTATCTTAAGCAGGGAAAATTCTATTTGTAAACTCGTTATTCTCACTCATATCACGACAGACTTTTAAAACGCCTACCCAAGCACAAGTTTATACCTGTGCATTTTGATTGACACTAAAAAATAATAAGTGATTTTGGTGTTTTAATTCGTAATTGATACTATATTGTACCCGCGAGAAATCTACATTTTGTTAACGACGCAGTTCGAATCAAATTCGACATCGACATGGAGTAGGTAAATGCAAGATGACAATAAATCAGGAAATTTGTGTTTGAAATTTGACACTTCAGCAAGCGACGAAGAGATAGTGGACGTATCATGCGAGGAAGCGTGTTGATACCAGTTTTAGATGCTTTAGCTACCGATTCACGCTGTGGGACATGCATATGAGTCGAATAATGAACTGAGAATATCAACTTGTAACAATTCAATGCACCATCAAACTCTATAACATCATATTTTCTCTGTTTCAGGAACACCCACGTACCGGCATTCAGCATTCTCTTCTGTATATTATAGAAATAATACCTACGAGAACATTGAGTGAAAACATACCTTCTTCGTCCCTTCCTCAAACGTAGAAAACATAGTTGAGGTTCGTCTGGCTCCCTTGCAGCGTTGCAGTACTTTTTTGTTCCAGTTTTCAATATGATGAAAAGCACGAGGATAAGGATGATATGTTAAAGTACCTCTCACGTGGACTCTTTTACAAGATGAGACAGCCTCCAGCAAATTGAGTTTGCATGCTCCCAGAATTGTATTTACTGAGCTGGCTCGTATAAACTATGGGAATCTAATTATAATGGAGACGTCCCGATGCATAAGATTCATGCAGAAGACACATGTGTTGTGTGGAGACTGGGCGAAATACTTTGAGAAAAGAGACAGCTTCTCTGACTAAGCTGGCAGTAAAACATTTGTATCCCGCGATGTGTAAACGGGTTGTGCATCAAGGAACAATTTTGCAGAGCGAGCGGCAATTGAGTCAGGCGACGGATTATCATAGTTCGCTGTCCGGGAGACGGCAGTCATCGTTGCAGGATGAAAGCGTGCTGTAGTTGAGGACGCTCCATAAGACACCGGTGGTACACCGGAGGTACTTATCCATTTGTTATGATGGGGGTGGGTCTACCTCTCCCCGCCGTGTTGTCACCACTGGTTGGTGGAGCATACACATACTCATAAAAGGTAATCTAATTGCTCTGTTTGAACCTAGCCTGATTGTGGAAGTTATCCTGAAACAGTGTTTCAGGAAAATATCTGCGGACGGTATCTACATGAGCTAATCGAGAGTGATTGGTTGTAAAGACAGAAAGTACGCTGGGCTACACTGGATTATTTGCTGAAAAATACTCCCCATGAGATATTTTTTGATATCCTTTAGGTACGACAGAAAATAAGCGCAATTGATGGCGCCCCAGGCTCTTTTACTCATTTTCCATTTATATGGGGTTGGGGGGGGGTTACGCTGCTTGCGAAGAAAGAGGGAAATAAGCTGATGGAAGTTTTAAGTCAAACTTTTGTCATGAGTTTTTATCACAGTTGCCAACATGTCATGCCCATGAATATGGGCTCAGGTCTAGCAAACTGCAAAGACTGTTGATGAGGTTGAGCCAGACTAAATTCAGGAACAGGTAGTCCGAAGAGATTAAATGATCACCCAGTTGCCACGTCATCTGAGTTTAACACTGGCCAGTGATCATGTAGGTGCGTGACGTCACCAGAGCGCTACGACCATGACTGTGATTATGCAGGTGCGTTACTTCACCTGTGCGTCACGAATATGAGTGATCATACACGTGCGTGACGTCGCCAGAGCACTACGATCATGACTGTGATAATGCAGGTGCGTAACTTCACTTGTGCGTCACGAATATGAGTGATCATACACGTGCGTGACGTCACCAGTTCATCACGAGCATGACTATAGGATCGTGCAGTTACGTGACGTCGCCAGCGCGCCGCGAGCACGACTGTGATCATGCCTATGAGTGACACCACCAGTGCCCCACGTTCATGACTTTTAGAAGAACCGATGCTATTCAATCTCACATGTTCGTGAGAGTGGGGAAAACCTACCTTCACATCGGAGACTCATTTTTTCCGGCCCACATATTTTTTTGAATATAGAGATACAGCATCTAATATCGCCATAGTAATACGGTTATGAAGAATGATCGCTAATCCACGGGCGAAACAAAAGGTGACGTTGACTGTGAACCGATTAGACGTCATGGGAGACAGTAGACATAAGACAAAATGTATAAGTTGTGGTTATGAGTTTAAAATGTCGATAAAATGGGTTGCTCGGGATATTCTCGATATTCTCGTACATTATTTCTTGTTGGGTTCTTGTGGACCGCAATTGTATCTTCAGCTCTTCTGAAATTATTCCACAACAGAACATTGTAGTTCAATCTTTAAACTTGAACAAAAAAAATTACGCTCTTATAGGCATGGATGAAGGACAATCCTCTTCTCAACGCAAGAAGTTCGATCAAACGACTACTCAAATTGTTTCTTTTATACGACCTCTCAACGACAATATCATTCGGAAGATATATTTTTTTAAAGGTCGATATGTATGATATTTGTTTGTTCAAGTTTATTGAGTTAGAAAAATAGTTGAGGTTTAGGCAATTTTTTTCTATGAATTGTCGATAGGATTCGATGACACATTTTTTTTATGAATTCTTTAAATATTGAAAAAAACTATTATTTCCTGATTTTAGCAGAAATACAAACATTAACCTATTGCTAAACACATCGTTTTCTTTCTTCGTTAGCACAAGCCGTGTAACCTATCCAGGCCTACGTGGATCAAATTTTGAGAGCTGAACCCAGTCTGAAAAGCTTCCTGTTATACGTTGCAGCCGTTGTTCGTAGTTTTTGGTATTTTCAATCAAAGAGTAGTTACAAAGTTATTGTGATCGAGTCGGTATTTAAGAGTCCGCAGACTATCACAGTCATCCTAGCGTGATCGTCTTAAGGGTCATAAGTAATTTATGTTTAATGCGAGTTACGTACAGTAGAGAACAGAAATTTGTTTATGGTTAGTGTGTAACCCACGTGAAATTCCACTTCATATAGAAATTTCTTACGGCACTATGTGTGGACAAAGCCTCTTAATGGATAATATTTATCAAATTTTCTATGAGTTCAAATATAGACCGAAAAATTGACATGGAAGATTTCACTTAGTATTAAATAATAAACGAACATTCGCTCTCTACTGTACATAGAAGTCTTCGCTGCCATCGTTCGTGGTCATTTTATTGTTTGCAGGGTTTGGTCGTAGAGCGTGAATTTTATAAATGTATGAACTTTATAATTCAAAAGAGATGTCGCTTAGGGTTCGATGTCGCACTCGCCTTTCGTAACTTTCAGATTTTTACTATCACGGCGTTGGAACAGTGCAAGCCTCATTATCATTCGTTAGTTCTATAGATTCAGATTTAAGTATAATACAATGGCAGATAAAAACACACTTGTTGTACCTGCAAATATTTATTTAGAAAAAAATCGGGTCCAATGTGCAGCTACATTGGTAAAATACGGATGGCATATGCAACCAGAGGGCATATGCAACCTGTCCAGTGGAAAATATTATGAGGCATTAAAGTGCCCTGGTTATTGATGGATGTTTTTCATTGATGGATGACACTGCTGTCGGAAACTTTGATTTCCAGTTTCACACAAAAAATATACTATCATGAAATTATGTCTCATAATTTAGTGATCAAATTGCAATGCATAGCCCAGAATAGTACTCTGACATTGTGAGAAGCTGTCACTGTGAAGGTGCCGGGTTGACTCTCCACAGCAAGTGGCAGAACACTGACCACACGAGTTCAATTATGCTTCGTTTCTGTGCTGGGGGGCAGGTACCTTATTTTGTGATCTCCAGTGACTGCAAATAGTGAACCTAATATGTAAGACACATCTAAGATGTAACTGAGTATAAGGTCTGAGTCTAAATACTTCTTTCATGATAACTTTGTTGTACTATCCAATGTTCTTGAATTTACGAAGAGTTTCTTGTTTGGAATTCAAAATCTCTGTTATCATTTTTTCTTGGAATGAACAATTTTTGATATATTACTGAATAAAACTGACTCATTTACAACATGTTTTCATCGCTAAAAGTCATTGCAAATTTTCGTGAAAAAGCGTGAAATTCATTTCAGTTCAGTTGAATATTATCCATTGGAATAACAATTATACAAATTTAGTGAATGTTCTGTAGGGACATATGAAGATTTCATTGGGTTCATAACCTCTCCTGGGGAATTAATTACGTTTTAAGTATCCTTGGATGTTACTGTCTTCATTGTAAAATTTGAATAATAAAGAATGACGCCTATTCTTGGTAATGTCTGTGCTGAGGTTCTTTGCTCTGCCTCGTTTTACTGTTTTGTGCGATATCGCAATCTATGTGCTTTTTATATGACGGGAATCAGTTGATCCACTGCACAGCGTAGCCGATCCCTCATTGAAACGAAATCGATAAATGCTCATACAACTTAGGGGAAGCCTTTCTCACTATGCCAGGTAAAGGTGAGAGCCTAAGTTCGTAGAGATATAGTTTTTGTTTGCAGCAATGCTGTGCGACCAGAATATAAATTGGTCACCTTTTTTTTCGAAGTTAGACTAATGACTATCATTAATGAATCAGTATCCTGTCCAATGTTCCAGCGTGTCAAAAGTTTGGTTTCCCAGCTGAATATGCACTATAGTCAATCAATATGCACTAATGCAACTTCTTTATCGTGATGCAGAAAATAATAATGTAAATAGATAACTGTGAGCCGAGTTGCTGAGGGTAAAGCCTTATTACAGAAAAATATCTTGGAAAGTGACCCTAGAGAAATATGACGGAGCAGTTACATTTCAAAATCCCAAAAACGACATATAATGAAATCAAAAAATAGTATAATATGCCACCTTTTGAGCAAGGGATTCAATGTCCCAAGATCTAGTTGAATCGAATTACTTTTTCACGTTTTAACTGTTCGAAAATTTATCATCGGTGGAAATGTGTTCATGATGGTTCATCAAAATAGTTGCATTCTTTCCAATCAGATTTATGTAATCATGGGACAGGAACGTCAAGATTGGAACTTCGTCAGAGTTAAAATTACATAAATAATCTGAATTTATTGCTTTACAATGCATTGTGTATTCTACTAGTTAGGTAGTCATCACCAACCAGAGAGACTTTGTTTTACTATTCTTTCTTTCTTTCAGCGCCTGCCCATCGTCAAAAAGTTCAAACGTTCCGTTAAAGTGTGTGGACAGGCCGATAAAAGTACAGGCAGTTCTCATGTCAACACGCTTACATTAAACGAAAAATGCTTCGGGCGAATAGTTTTGATGGCAGAACTCTAATGAAGTTGGGTACGGCATTGTTTCTGGAGGAGAGAATTGATGATAGTTTGAACTACAGCTGTTCAGGACGGGGTGATTGTTGCACCCACGTATTTATCAAATGAATAGCTCTGACAAAGTTCAGAGCATTTTGATGACGTATTACTCCTTTACATTTTTTGATAGTCAGAAATACCCCTAATTAAATGGAAATAGAATTAAAAAATGGCATGATAATTTGACCAACCAAAATCTCACGAGTGCAATCTGCTTTGAAATTCCACTGAGTATTTGAAAACATTTACATTGAAATAACCTGATTCACTCTTGCCGATTATTTGGAGTTGAGTGAATAGAGGTAAACTGTCATGACGTTTGACTGACGTCAGGTTTTTTTCTATAAACGCGCGTGCTGTCACTTTTACCTTGTATTGCACAGAACAAATTGTTTGCGAGTTTAGGTTAGGAACTCAACACTCTGATGGCAGGACAGGGGGAATCTCTTTATCGGGCTACAGCTGAAAATTACGACTTTTGTTAAACGGTTCGAAGCGAATGCGTTGCTTCGGGTTTCATTAGATGATGTTCACCAACAAAGTTTGCGCCATCTGGGAAGTTCAATATAAGCATTTATAACCGATTTAATCGTACGATTGCCGTAGACCCTCGATCTTATTTTTATTTTATGTTACGTTTGCTTGTTTACCGCTATGTTATTTTCCGCTTGGATACAAGCCGCAGGAATTTGGCTGTCAAGGAAGACGATCACAATCCAAGTGGTTGGTCAGGTACCCATATATGAATATCGAATGAAAACAAGAAGCTGTCATTCAGCTATCTAACTCACAATGATCGAATATGTTCAACAAGTAATAAACAGTAACAGTCTGTTGTACTTGCTGTTTACCTGGTCAACTATATAATAACTTTCAACGTAGTCTAAACTTGTGCCTGTTGAGAGCAACGTTGCTCAAAGGATGAAGTGGACACATTCGAGAATACAGCCTAATGTCGGAACAAGTGTAGAAATTACCGGATGGAGACAGATTGAATACAAATTTCTAAAATGGACAGCCAGGCGATTCCTGTGTGGGTAGGTCACTGTATATCTCTGACGAACAATTTCTCTGTAAATAACCTCCCACGACCTCTGGCAGGAAGAGGCTAACGAAAAGACTGTATCCTGAGGTATATTTTACGACTTGAAATTGAAATATTCAAAATAACAAAATACACCACCAATTTTGAGTTGCCGGCGACCACGAATTTGGCCTCTCAAGTTGATGGGCATTGATGCTTGGTAGCATCACTAAATTAGTTCTCGAGTATTTTGAAGATTTTTATGATTACACCACATAGATCAACAACGCATTTTGACATTCGATTATTTAATTGATATTGAAATATTCCTGCTTGGCAAGAATTGTAAATTCGCCAGTAACTATTGTGTTACGTCAAAGAGATTGTAAAACAATAACTTGTATTTATTTTTTTCTTTCTGCCTTGATCCCAACAGTCAATGCGCTAAGGCTTTGAACCTCCTTGTTATAACATCTTTTGTATCATAAACTCGCATCTTCTTAATTAAAAAACTCTTGATTCCCGCTTCATCGGTACATTTTACTGCAGTATCATAATCAATTATTAAATTAGCTTTGACAACAGTCCTGAGAGTTCTATTAACAGATCATAAAGGTTGATCCATTTCTGGAGGATCTCCTTCAGATGAGGATCAACGGAAGCTACCAGGCAAACACTCATCCTGAAATCAGCGATTTGTTGTCCTATTGCACTGTTGATCAGTTCTTCAGGCTGTTGTTCTCGAATATGTTGAGTGTTCAACACTGTTCGATGACCTCATCGAAAAAATACCAGACCAACGTTAATCCAGAGGTTTTCTGGCCAGCACAAAGGGAACATTTGTCGGTCCACACAGTACTGCAGCGCTTATAGCCAACAGAGCATTGCTTTAAATGCGAGACTTTTACGCTAGGAGTTGCAAAGCCGACGAAGCGCCGACAAGAATCCAAAGTTGACAATGCGTTCAACAGGCTCACATAAGCAGTTAGCATGCGACCCCATGCTGCTATACAATAGTTGAATTAGGGTCACGAAACCGACTAATAGATGAATAGTTGTTCTATTCTACAATCAAATACTTAGTCAGAGAACTTCACGTCGAATCAAGCTAAAGGATAACAATCAGTTAGAATAATTATAAGGATTATTATCTTAAATGAAGACCTCGATGGTACAATAAGGGGTACAACAGGAAACAAGATCAATAAAACACTCATACCAATACAACAAAATATCGTCCCAAAAATAGCACCCGTAAAGACAGATCAAGATTGAAATACACGACAACAATTTATATATGAAGTATATATTATAGGATAGCTTTGCTGCCGTTAATAACCACATATTCATCAATAGAGATGCAACAAAATAACTTTACTAGCAAGCCATTTTTTGCTGCCCAGACCTCGATCATAATGTACTGTAGATTAACTCCGTTTTCAGCCCACTAGATATTGGAGTAATTCGGTGACGTTTCTTTGCTTATGCAGAGCAATGGCGGCATTTTTCACCCGATATTTCCACGTGTTCACTTCTGACGCAGCCGGCGAGGATGTTGGCAGCCAATAACCGACATTACTGGCATAAGTTTCTATTTGTCCGATATGTAGAGTTGTTTACGTTACAAACATTGTTAGAAGAGTCTGCTTTATAATATTATGCTGGTACTTCAACTGCCGCACCTCCTATTACTGAGGAGGACGGCACATGCTAATGAGTCGTCAAGTGGGCACCGACTTCTTTGTGCAGAGCCCAGAAAACTCTGCGGTGGGCCGGAATGTTTATTTGTGCTAGGACTCTTGGTTGGCTTTAAACATTCTCCTGAGCAAACAATAGACCACACCGGCTTGTGTTAAGTTCGCATACAAGCGGAGGCCTCAAAATATGGTGTTGGTCATTTGGACAAACAATAGACCACACCGGCTTGTGTCAAGCTCGCACACAAGCAAAGGCCTCAACATATGGTATTGGTCATTTGGACAAACAATAGACCGCACCGGCTTGTGTCAAGCTCGCACACAAGCAAAGGCCTCAACATATGGTGTCGGTCACTTGGACAAACAATAGACCTCACCGGCTTCTGGCGAGTGTTAGGCCTAGCTAGAGCCGACGGATGCCAACACCTGCTGGAGAGCCTGCGAGGGTCCTAATGTATAGACTATGATTTGAGGGGTTCGTTTATTATTAACTGTCAAAAGAGCGTATTGATAGCATGTTTTGATATTATTTATTTACTTTAACTATGCTAATAGCAACATCGGAATGAAGCACTACTGATAATCAGTTCTTTCATTATCCGATCATATCTAGTTTCTGAAAAAAAAAAAAAGCTGAAACTGAATTGGATGATTTCCCTAGCGTTTGATTCTGTGCCTAATGTGAGCAGCATTAACTCAAACTGCAGTGTAGAAACTTCCATTTATTCAACGAACAATATAATGCAGATGGGAAAATGACTATGGTGGGTCGATTTGCCATGGGGGAAATAGCCAATATGGATTAAGGCAATATATTCAGGACGTGGAAAATCGATAAAAATGGGGATAGTGACTGCAGCGTAGTGATTGTGGAGGTAAGAGCCGTGGGTACAAGTTTCGTCAGGGGTGAATGCTTCGAGGATAAGGGCAGTTGGTATCCAGACAGCATGGATTAGATAAACACTCGTGGGATCAGGGCAAATGAAATAAGGACAGTGAGGGGTTGCTGTCCCACACATTTTTGTTTAATGCTAAAATTGATTTTTTGTGAGGCAGCGCTACACTAATTATAATTTGAACTCCTGTACTGTATATTTGTTCAGTTTTGTTCATCAATGCAAGGTGTTGACGTTCAGAATGGCGGGATTTGGGATATCCTGCAATGAGCTAATAGGAGTCATTCGTTGCGCAATATTGCTGATGTCCTCGTATTTTAATGCCCCTGCCGGTAAAGGGAATTCATATCTCCCATGGCCGCCGCCGCATATTGGATACTGGGAATTGGAAATATAACTGCTTCGTCATATTTCCCTAGGGTCACTTTCTAAGATTTTTTTTTCTGGAATAAGGGTTCACCCTCAACAACTCAGCTCACAATTATCTATTTACATTATTATTTTCTGCATTACAGAAACCTGCCCTAGTGAAATTGTTTGAATGGAACTTTGTATTCAAGCAATAGAACTATACCTGAACAACATCGGCGCTGTGTGCAATTTCGACTGATGTGAACACATGTGCGTGCCTGTCATCACTTCAAACTCATAAGCTGTATTTTGTTTCTCTCTACTTCCACCATTTTTCACGGTTGTTTCCCCTCACTAGTGAAGGGCAAGGCCTTCTAACAGTATTGCCAACTACTAGCGCGGCAGCCTTCTAACAGTATTGCCATCTACCAGCGAGGCGGCCTTCTCCTAGTATTGCCGTCTACCAGTGCTACTAGTACGGATTCCCATCAAGGCGACCTAAACCAGTGTATCATTTTACCATCGAGGCGGCCTTCTATATCGAGGCGGCCTTCTACCAGTGTTGCCATCTATCTGCGGGGCGATCTTCTACCACTGTTGCTATCTTCCAGTGAGGCCATCTACTAATGAGACAACCTTCTAACAGTATTGCCATCTACCAGCGAGGTGGCCTCCTTCCAGTATTGCCATCTCTTGCGGGGCAGCCTTCTACCAGTATTTCCATATACCAGCGAACCTGCGAGGAGGCCTTCTACCTGTATTGCTATCCAACAACTAGGCGGACTTCGACCAGTATTGCCATCTGCCAACGAGGCGGCCTTCTACTAGTATTGCAAACTTCTATCAAGGCGGCCTTCTACCAAGAATGCCATCTACGAGAGAAGTGACCTTCCATTACTATTGCCACCTTTCAGCGCGGCGGCCTTCTACCAGTACTGCCATTTACGAGAGAGGAGGCCTTCGACCATTTCTGTCATTTACCAGCAAAGCGGCCTTCTAATGGTGTTGAAATCTTTCAATGAGGCGGCCTTTTAACAGTACTGCCATCTACAGCAAGGTGGCCTTCTACCAGCGCTGTCATCTACCAGCGAGGTGACCGTCTAACAACTCTGCCATTTACTAGCGAGACGGCATTCTACTAATATTGCCATTTTCCAGCAAAGCGGCCTTCTACCAGTTCTGCTAATAGTGTTCTAATAGTGTTGAATTCTTCCAGTGAGGCAGCCTTCTACCAGTACTGCCATCTACAGCGAGGTGGCCTTCTACTAGTGGGGAGCAAACAGGCTTTTTGATTTTGGGGCTACGTTACAAGTTGAAACATTGCCTTTCCAACCTAACCTAACTCATCAGTATATGTTTTTTACCCCAAGGGGAAAATGTATGTGTTTTTACCCCGTTTCTAACCTGCGGGGAAAACGTACGTATTTTTCAAGTGTACGCATTTCTAATCCGCGAGCAAATATATATTTTCAATAGGCCAACCTTTCGCTCACATTTTTGTCCCCGAACCTCTAAGTAATATTCTTTTGTTTATAGTTCATACGTTCGTAATGTTCAAGGTTGCGCATTTCTTACCCGCGGGGCAAATATATAATTTCAATAGGCCAACCCGTCGCTCACATTTTTGTCCTCAAATCTCTAAGTAACGTTCTTATGTTTTAAGTTCATACCTCTAATAATTAAATTGTATTAGCACAAATCATCATAATTTTCTGAATTAGGATTCATTCTGTCTCCTTGAATATATTGCCTTCTATGAAGCCACAGTTCAAGTGGGTTTGCATACTCACGTATTATTTGTTCATAACCCTGTAGTCTTTGCTAGCACAATGCTAGCACGATGTGTTCAAATTTTTTGGGATTACAATTCTTTGCGATTCCTCAAATAAATTGTGGAGCTACTGCAGTCTAAGTCTGAATGTTCTATGGATTGAAAATCACACATTAGGTACCTCATACACTAAAAGAAACTATTGTATAGTTTCTTCCTATGTCGCATTATCTAGCACACATGCCTGACTCCGGTCAACCTATAGTAAATTGAAGAGCAACTCTAAATTTCCTGTTAAATTGATGAGCAACTCTTAATTTACTGCTAAGATAACTTCGTGAGAGTGATTCTGTCAGAATTTTCAAGTTAACGGTATGATACGTTTTTGCTCCCAAAATAATTAGATTATGTAGCCCTCTCAATCATGTGAATTGAAAATCTCATTTTATCTAAGTACAGCATGTGTGATATTTCGCAAATGAGTGCAGCAGAAAGCTAACATCATTGTGTTATTATAAAAATATATCATTATTAGGTTTTCGAAGATATCTGGGAGGGTTAGATTGTGTGAATCTATTTTATCGTATTATGTGATAGCCCCAGCTTGACCATGTCCAGCGCATACCTGTGATCATAAGCTCTCAAAACTTTGTTTTGTTTACTTTCAATGCCCACACACGATACCAATTACTAGAAAAAATCGGTCCCTCCCCCCATATTGAGTAGGATGAAAATGAGAAGCTAGTACGGCTCTCTAAACTCCTTCCAATAAAATATTCTCTTGGTACCCCACTTCAGGGTAACAATCACATCATAAACACATTTCCTTGAATAAATAAAAATTACGCCTTCTAGCCACACCGTCAGCAAAAGTAAATCATGCTGTGTCTGTTATAGAGGGATGTGCGAGAAATGCACATGTGCAAACATTAACAGAGACTGCATATCATGCAAAAACATAAGATGCACCAAGAACAGCAAGGCAAAAATAAACACTTTGCAGCACAAACACTTCGACGGATGCAAAACTCGACACGAAGATGCCCATATTGTCTCACAGGGCAGGGAAGTACATCTTTTTCCGGTCGTAGATACCCACCCAACACTGACAACCTCTCTATCTCCCGCCCCAAATCTATCAAACACTGGTCCAACTAACCACTAACCAGTCCTCCCTTCTACTACACAAGCATTACTCAACTCATTTGAAGCTCCGCTGGAAATGAGACCCAAATCCAATCAAAATGCTCAACTCAACCGAAAAATCAGTTTCATGTTAAGAGATAGTACTGAGACCCCTAGAACAGTTTTTCTTGGGGATGTTCTTATGTCCAACGTGCTTAAGTCCGACCTTTCAAGTAAATGCCCTCATCACAAAATCAACCTCAATGACTCTGACGCTATGTCTAAAATCGTTGAGAGTGCAAACACTTTCCCAAAATATAATATAGTGCTCACGGACTACGTCGAAAACGATGGAGTAGCAAAAATATTGAATTTAATTTTAGCTAAAAACCTAAGTGCTAAGTTGTACATGACAGAACCCCTCAATTTCATAACAATAGAAGAGAGGCGCTGGTATATGAGTCTATGCTACTCCTTGAAGCTCAGAATTATCTCAACAGGCAAACTAAGAGTTGAATCCACTGGCGCCCCCAATGAGTGATTGTTCCATCCTGAGAATGTAAGCATAAACAAAAGGGAAATTATCAAATTTTTCAACACGGTAGCACGTTAGGTTCCTCAGTGGGTTGTGGTATTGTCACCACACTACTATATTAATATCATAAACAAGGAATCGCTACTTGCGTGCCCACATTCCTCTGCTTTCCTCCTTCATACGGTCACCGTATCGTATCATCATACTATCACACGTCAGAAAAGGACGTGTACTCGAAGATAACTCACACCGCAGGAGCGCCCTCACATCACCCCCAAACTAAAAATTACCAATCAGTACTCATAATCCTCCCCGCACAGACAGCTCCCATGCAGCGCTATCTTGCCACAGTCACACCATCAGCGTCCCATCAGTACCTCCTCATTACCCCTCCCCACAAACAACGTCCAATAAGCACCTCATTACCATAATTACTACAATCCACTCCGTATCTCCCATGTTAGTACGGCACCCGCATATTCACCACACATGTCTCTCAAACCCCTCCATCGCACAAATCGCTATCATCTCTTCTCCTCCCCTCCTCCTCCACTCTGCACTAACCTGCAAATCTGTCTAATTATGCTTACAAAACAGCCCCAGCCCACCCCCCCTCCCCCTAAATTTCCTAAACTCAGCCCAAACTTCAACTCAATCCATACCGCTATTCCCTCTCATACATTACCCCCTTCCAGCTATTCCTTTGTCTAGCTCCTACTTCCGTTTCCATTATCTAACCTCAACCCAAACTTCAACTCTACATATCCCGCTAATTCCTCCCATATATTAACCCCTCTACCCATTCCCTCCTCTATCTCCCACTCTCGCTACCATTCTATAACCTCAACCCAAACTCCAACTCTACCTATCACGCTAATCACTCCCAAAAATTACCCCCTTCACCTATTCGTTCCACTAGCTCGGGTCAGCCATCCTCACACATGCCTTTCTTCAAACGCCGATCTAAAATTTTCCCTTGGCTCTCTACGGCTTCCCCTGTTCCAACCCACTCTCAATAACAAAGAACAGAACCGAAAGCTTGGATGTCCCAAACATACACTCAATGCTACTTGCGAATTGGCAGCCAGATTCTTATATGACGTCAGTAGGAGTGTTACTGAAGAGGATATTAGAAATCTAAATGAGGGTTGCGTTGCAGACGCAAAAAACAATAAATCGAACGAACGAATGACAATGCACGTGACGGAAAACTTGCAACTATTCCCCCCCCCCCCCCCGAACACCAAATCGACTCCATTTTCAATAATTCAAGATTAAAGAGACAATTACCACTAGCAGACGGACATTGTATGATGCACGTGGTGAAATGAACCCTTGTAAAATAAGTAGGACTTAACGATGAATGTATCACAAATGTGCTAAAAATTAAAGCAGTTGAAGAATCCTTCAATTATATAGAAAATTACGACGCCTTCCCCGATTATCCTAAAAGAGGTGAAAGATTTCATTAAAACTTTAAAGTACTTGAAATAAACAGTACAATATCAGTTTTGGTAATCTAGTCAATGCAATTCTCAGCAACGCACTCGAAACACTATGCATAATATTAGATGAATCAAAGCCGGGTACCGTCATAAAAACGGTTATCAATACAAACAACCTTAAGGGTGATTAGGCTGCTCGATATTCAATATTTGTAGATAAGAAATATGACCACTATTGTAGACTTGCACCAACCCACCTTCTGAAGCCAAGCCACGATTCAAACAACAAAATATTGCAGCGAATATAAACCAGCAATTGGAAACAAATGTGCTGTGTTTCAAAAGGTATTCTTTCATGCAATACGACAATATTTGATGGTGAGATCCCAGTGCAGCCATCCCAAAGTGACACCATCTGCCATGAAAGTAAAAATAAATGACTAGAGTTACACATTGTTTAAGCTGGGAGCAGCGACCATTCCACAGCAACCATGTCTATAAATAACCATCACGACCTAAATCATACCATAATTAAACATATAAGCGTTAAAAGTTTATGAACAAAGATGGATCGCTTAAAAATGATGGTGAAGGATGACTCAATCGACATTTTAAGCTTGACTGAAACCTGGCTGGAATCTGTTATTATCAATACTCTTATCCAGATTGAAGGTTTCAATGTTCATAGAAAAGATAGAGTAAGGAAAGGAGGTGGAACCGTGATATATGTGCGAGATGAATATACGTCTTCTCAAATAATGCTTAGCGACAGTAATGAAGTTGATGACCTCTGGGTAATCATCCAGGTATGAAAAAACAGATCGTTCATCATTGACTCACTTTGCAGATCACACAAAGCAAGTGTACAGTCTTTCCAATACATCGAAGAAAGATTTCGAGAAACCATCAGTTTGGGTAAGACGCTTTATATTTTGGGAGATTTCAATGATGGTCAATTGAAATAGAAATCTAACAATATGAAGCCGATTTTAAACTGACTATGGTTGCATCAGCTCATAAAAAGTGCTACAAGAATTACGTCCGAATCCGAAACTGTACTAGATCTGCTCATAAGAAACAATCCGTCTTCTATAGTTACCACAGACATGGAGCTCAATTCCTTCCCTGACCACCATGAAATTAATTGCATCATTAACATAAAAAAAAAATACAAGAAACAACCATACAAAATAACCTGTCATACAAAAAGAAAATTACACGGTAGAGCACAACTAGTGGCAAACGTCGAGATGATAAAACCGATTCATTTCACAGATAACGTCACAGATCAAGCCCTAAAACTCACAGACTATCTTCTCACATGTCTGAAATCTGTGGCGCCAACAGAAGCTAAACAATGAATAGCATGCCGGTTAGATGGATTACATAAAAACTGGAGATGAAACTGCTCGTAAAAAATATCTCAGCCGCACAGCAAAACGAAGCATCACTTGGTTAGAATTATTTCGAATTCAAAATAGAAGAGTCAAACGAGAAGTCAGGAGTTCTAAAATTGGATATAATCATGAGGAACTAGAACAGTGCAGAAATGATTGTGAGCTTGTCTTCCTTGTGCGTTCCCAACCATGACTTGAGATAGGGTGGGGCGCGCTGGGGGTCTGGGGATGTTCAGGTATTCATCTAATGGCCAACTTATAGCCCATTGTTTGCAGGCTCATCTTCAGCATCTTCAGCGTGTAACCCCACTTCTGGACAGCCTCCGCTGTTCAGGTACCGTCTCCAGTCGATGAAAAGGGTGAGAAAGCGCCAAGGTGAATCCTCCACTTTCCAAGGTCCAGGGGTGGGTGCCGCCCATGGATGTGATGTTTCATGGAAGCCGGAGACCTGTATTCCAGCACTGCTCTGCGTTTGCAAACCCGGAATTGAACCCAGAGAACGCCCAGAGTATGGGTGGCTATTTTTAGGCAGTGAAACCTGTTGGGGTGATGCGGCACAACGTAACAGATACCCAGGGGGGGAAGTCAAAAACGGGTGCCAGCTTGAGAGCGGCATACCCGAGGTGCCCGGCTTTATTCTGTAGCACAGGTAAGCCTGGCCCCAGTGGTCATAACTCGGGTTGGTGTGCGCAGAGTTGGTGTTGGTTTGGCAGGCTCCACGACCTGGCCGCTTGAACAGCTTGGGTGGGCATTTTGTCATCGCTTTCATAATCATAAAGAAACACGGAATGCACAGAAAAGAATTGTTCCCTACAAGATGAAAACCACCTAGCCTACATATCCGAATCCTCAGGCCACGTAAGACAAGTTCATCAATTACTACGCAGGAGTTGGGAAACAGGTTTTTGAAGAAGCAGCCCAGGTGGCCGGTCAAGGATTACAGAGCAACGCTACATACACATCGGATCCGAAAGCTTTTGATGGAGACAGTGACCAAACAGCCAATATGCATATCGGCGTAAATTGTCAACAGAAGACGCACTTATGAGCACCACTGAAGATCTATATAAATACTTAGATAATGGGCAGATATCTCTACTGGTATTGCTAGACCTATCGAAAGCATTCGCCATTGTAAGCCAAAAAATTTTCTCTAGCAAACTCCGTAGCATATGAATACACCCTACTTGGTTGGAAAGTTATTTGACAAATCGGCAAAAATCAGTTAAATTTGGTAATGCCACTATGCCGATTCTACCACTGTTGCCGTTGGGGCCCCTCAAAGTTTGATACTTGACCCATTGTTGTTCCTTTATTTTTTTTAAGACATTGACTGCAAATTACAAAAAAAATCAAGCGAAAATGATCATGTACGCCGATAGTGTTCAAATATTGCTCTCCCGCAAACCGTTTGATCTGACTGCATTAGAGGACGATACAGAGACAGCCGCAGGTAATTTAAAATCTTTGTACGATATAAATAGACTCGAGCTCAACTCCGGAAAAACAAAATGCATCTTGTTCGGCTCGAACTCAATAAAGAAAAGCAGTTCCAATGAATTTATCTATCAGGATAGAAATATCTGAAATACTTGCTGAAGACAAAATAATAAATCTGGGTGTATGGTTTGATCCCGATCTTTCCTTCAAGCCTCAGGTAACTACTCTGTGCTCCAAATTGATTGGAGCACTTCTGTTTCTAAACTCTGCAGAAAATGAATTGGATATCAAATCATGATTACTGATTGTCCGCGCTCTAGTTTTTCTCAAATCAACTACTATCTTTCAATCTGGAGGAAACGCAACAAAACTAAAACAGAGAAAGTGCAACATTGTGTAAACTTTGCGGCAAGAATAACATGTGATGGTAACAATAGGAAACGAGATCACGTAATTCCTCTTCTCGAAAAATTGCAGTGCCTCAATATCGTCAACAAGCGGACACTCAATGAGTCGATCAGAATTCATAAAGATCTAATAGAAAAACATTCAACCGACAGCCAAAGGCACATATATTCTCGAGATGAAATGAACAATCGATTCATAAGGAATATTGATACTCTGCACGTTGCACGCAGGAAAACAGACTCTGCCTGTAGAGCTTTTTCGATCACTCGACCAAAATTCTGAACAGCCTCACAGCAAACCTCATGAATATTAAATCTAACACGTCCTTCAGGAATAGGCTTAATAAACATCTATTGACCGATCAATTCAAAACCGTAACTTTACATACAAATTTAAGCAAAATACATCATACCAGTAGCAAGAAACTGCATTCTGTTCCTGAGTAGAATGCGAACTCAACAGTCTTTCAGAGGAACGATAGACAGCTTCCAGCTTTGACAGGTAAACTCGATGTGAATGTAATTAATTGAATTATTTCTACCAATCACAGCACTGTTTTTGACGATACAATCATTGTCACCTAAACTCATATTATGCATTATCTTCTATAGCAGAACCATATTCACCCCTTTTTTGTACTCCAGAATTGAATTATTTTAATTTTGAGATATTCAGTTTTATGTGAATACTTTATATAAAATTTAAGTCGTCTATTCACCTCTTCTTTATGCATACATTTTTTTAGAGCTATCTATACAATATGTTAACGTATTATGTTAGTTTACCAACCCAATGTTCTCAGGGTTTATTAACCCCATCTATTCGCGATTTTCCTCCAAGCCCTTCGCATTCTTAATTGCCCCAACACCTTGTATTCGCGAATTCCCCACCCCGTGTATTCACGATTGTCCAACCTCATTTATTACTGATTACCCAACAACATGCAGTTCTGATTCTTACCTCAATAGAGACGTTATTTGTTGATCATTGATTATAATAATGTAATTTATAAGTTGTTGCATATAACAAGAACCGGCGGCCCACTAGCGGGGAACTGAGACGAATTCAATTGAAATTTCGTTTACGTTAATTCAAATAGTGGACATGATAATGAAGTTTTATGTGTGATATAAGATAAATTGAAAACCCACTACCAGACGATGGAAATGAATGATTTTCTAACAATAATATATCTACATCAGAGTTCCGACGACTATTAAAGAGGGGGTGTAATGCAGGGGTGTAGGGGGGTGTAATAAGCCTGGCATGGAACGGAGTGTAAATTCACCACTTCTGAGAAGTTGTATGGGTTTACTCTCAGAACTCTGCTAATTGTGTTTGGTTTGGTCAATTATTAATTGTAAGTAGGAAGTAAACGCATACCCAAACAGAAATGATACAATCGCTACTGTTCTTCCCTCGATAAGTAACCACTCTGTATTGGGGCTAATTTTAGAGAGAATATACCAGCAATTACGTTGGGAGACTGAAGTTTAGCGAGGACGGGAGTTTTTGTAATGATAAATTCACTGTCCATATATATGTCTCCCAACGTTATTGTTGCTATATTCCCTCTAACCTCTTTGAGCACGGCTATTGCACTATAACAGTGATAAAACAGAGGAATTGGTAGTAGACCGAAAACCGTACAATACTCACGAAAGCTTGAATCACAAGTGCTGGACTCGTTTTACTGCCACGCGGGATCGTATCTTGGCGAGGACTGAAGTTTTTCCAATGATGAGTTCACGGTCCATATAGGGCGGATTTATCACTGAACGCAGGGTCCTATTATGTTTCTCCCTCACAATCTTTTTAGTTTGTCTCTCGGTGATCTTCTATCGTATGACAACGTCCGTTTTTTGAATAGCCTTTGCTCTTTGAAGCCACAGTCAAGGTCTTACATAGTGTCTGTCAGTATCGCAACATGTACTCTTATCCAGCAACTTTGACCGGAAACTCACGCAACTTTCATTAGAATAACATAAATGAACAATCCCTTCACATCATACCCGTCGCATAATTCGCTGAATAAGAGTTGTGAAAAAAATATTTATTGAAGGAGGATCAATGTCCAAAAGGATATCACAGGCGTTCCTCAGTAAAATACTCAACAAATTAAAACCCAATCAAATTCCAATATTTTTATATATTGGCATTGCATCAGGTAAAATAAAATAACACAACATCGTTTCCTGCGTGGATTGGGGGCTGTTGCTGTGTTCAATGTATGTGTATGAACATGAGTTCATTCGTATATGAAAAAGCCCTTTAGCGGTAAAAAAATCTGGTCAGGACCACGCAACACATTCTTCAAGTTAGGAGTGAGGTTTGAAATCGGTGTCAGCAGCAAGCTCCGAGAGCTTTCACTGGTTATTTCTCCACGTTGCGTCATAATTGTCCGCCTCTTCCCCACTCACGCTCATTCCATTCTACGAAGAGACACAAACGGCAAAAAAAGGCCTCAAGGCGGGGTCAAAATACCTCTAGCCTCTAGCATTCTTCATTCAGTGGTGTCTCTCTTCCCTCAAACTGGCGTCCAGTCATTCGTTCAAAAAAATCGGGTCTACGTCCAAGCATCTATGCATTTACACTTTTAATCCATCTATCATTGTCAATCCTCATCATGAAACCAAATCAACTTTACCTTCCTGTTGTACTGAACGCACATATCGTAACAGCTGTTGTTGAAACTTACTTCTACTCAGTCGTTTCTACTCGTTTCCACAGTTGAACCTCATTTATAGAGCGACAAACCAATAAAACATGTAATCGTCATAGTATCAGACACATTGTCAACAAATGTAACACTGAAATAATAATGAGCTCTGACAAAATCCGAAACCAGTCCTTCGTCCATTTCCGCCCTGAGGCAACCACTAGCAGCTACTAGCAGCCACTAGCAGTCATGAGGGGTTTGCTGCTAGTGATGAGTTTATTGGCTTTATTGGACGTCACGTTAATACATGATAAACAAGATCAGACGATTTCCAAGTGTAATTCAATTGAACTTGACTTAACTTCTGTTTATTGATTCATTCCTAGAATAACCATGCAAAGCTCCTACATTGTGTGGCTGTTAATATAACACAAAGCCGTTATTTCTTACCGCGACTTAACACCGTTTTCAAATCTGAAGGAAGGAAGTCAAACCGACTATTCCGTTCAACGCAGTTTCTAACGTTTACGGAAAACGCACACATTGAATACACAACAATGCGTTGCAACTAGAAATGTTTCATATCAAATACTAGTTTTATTGCACAAGAGCTTTGCTTCTCAATTCAATATTCAACACCAGGCATCTCAACTATGCCAGTCCACGTTGGCTTTACTTCATCGGAGTACAATAGTTCATTAGTTACATGAGGCTGCTAATAAAATGCGAAATTGGGCCACAAATAATCTAGAATGAAATATTCGCCCACTTCGACGACAAATCTTATCTGTAAATAACACGATTTGATTGAATTGAATTTGTGAGCTAAAACCGAAAATATATATTTTATATTCATAGCATTGAAATATCTATATCATGAATAATATGACCTGGAAGGAAATGTTCTATATATAGTGTTTGCGAGATTTCAACATAGATTCAATTAAAATGTTGGATTTATTGCCGCAGAAACTCATATTAATGAGAACCAGCCTTTCAATCAAATCAGAGACATCAACAAAAAGACAGCACATGCACCACAACATCGAAAACTTAATGTTTAATCACCCTTGTCACATATGGATCTTATCTTCATCAAGAAGGTTAAGTAAAAACAAACACGAACAATTACATGAAACATACTCTACGGTCTTCACACCGAAGGTTTAACTAACTTTCAAACAAGATTAGTTCAGAAGGTCATAAAAACCTTATGGTTAGCACCGAAAGAAAAGGTACAAACTAAAAACTTGTCTCAAACATTGCCCGACTGTGCACATTTGAAATACGTAGTATATGCGAAAAATGCCAACAAGGAGCCTTATCTATGATAAGACTGTTAATTCTGATTAGTTCGAGATATTTTACGACTTGTGCAGACCTAAACGATCGTACGGCAAATTTTTAGGTGAGAGTATCCCGAAAGATTTTTATATTGGGGCTTTGTTCAATAGCTCCTAATGACCGTAATGCATCTCTCACGAATGGAATGGTTTGCCATAGTCAGAGTAGGCTACCAGAGGATACAAACCATTGATACCAAAAACATTGAACTCAATAAATTAAAGAAAGATACGACATAACTGACATATTTGTAATTCCAATGAAGAGAATCAGTGCACAGTTTTATGCCTCAGGTTTCCTGCTCAGCCCACTATTCATTCGTAAGTTAGGTCGCTTCCTACTCCCACTGAATTACAAGGGCGGTCACGCAATAATTGAGGGAAAATTATAAATATAAAGGTTGTTAACAAAAGTGATTCCGGTTGTGAGTTGCACCACAGTAAGAGGAATAGTTTACCATCACCAGAACTGATGGAGCAGATAGAGACTGGTAATTATAAACTTGAATTGATCCTCATAAATGTCAATATGACCTGACCCCCTCGTGTGACCCGGTGACCTCTGTCACAGGAGTGACCGTCACAGGAGCGACCATCGCAGATGCGACCGTGTGAGAATTTATTCATTGACCGTAGGGATTTCTCAATTTTTTTCGACTCTTTTCATGACTGTAATGACACAAATATTACATCCTCTCATTTTGATAAATCAATTTTCTATCAATAGAGGTTCCAATTCTGTGCCAGTCCGATGACTGAAACACGGGAAATGAATACTTATTTACCTTCTTGCATTGTAAGTCAATTAATGGAAACACATTTAGACACTGGAGAAAGAAGAAGGCGCGGAACTGACGGCTGCGAAAGGTCTGATAATTGACACGGGGAAGGTGAGGCCAAGTAGGGGTATTATTCGCGCACGCTTCGCATGAGCCTTCCTGATCCTGGCCTCAGACACACTTGAGCCGCACCTTGCTTTCCCTTATTACCTCCTGATACGTAGTTAGGTCTATCCGAACCCCATCCGTACCCGACCTAAGCCCCTCCTTGGAATGCACTTGAGCATCGTATGAGTCTTGCCTAGTCCCCCATGGACCCCACATGAGCCTCACCTTAGCCTTACCTGAGCCCAATCTTATCCCCGCTTAAGCTCCATGTAAGCCCTTACTCAGCCTGAGTTCCACCTGCACAACAACGAGGCTTCACAGAGCCACAACTGAATTTCACCTCAACCCCGATTTTGCCCTCTCCCTTAGGTCCACCTTAGCTCCTTCGTAGCACTGCCTGAGGACAGCCTACCCCTCTCATTAGCCTCACCTTAGTCTCACCGTTGGCACACCTGACTTCCAGATACGCCCCTCGTCAGAGCCTCCGAGCCTTACATTTGTAACTTCGCCACCCGTGAGCATCACCTGAACCTGATCCACACCTGGTTGCCTCCTGAGCCTCATCTCAGAGACAACCATATTCTCCACTTGAGCCCCACATGAGCCCCATCTGAGCATATGAGCCCCATCTGTACCTCACATGAGAGCCTCATGTGCCTCACCTTTGAATCACCATAGCCCACTTGAGCCCCACCTGAGTGCCTTCAAAGTCACACGTGAACTCTTCACTAGCTGGATTATATAGCCTATAATATCCGTCATAAAATGTAATATCTAATAATTGTATCCGCAGTATATGATTCTGTAATCAAAGCACAAGGCATAAAAAACAACGCATTTCAGTCACTCGGAAGCCGTCATTCCAGCTGACTTCCTCTCCATGATCATTTCCTAGTGTTCATTGTAATAAGGATATATGAAGAGTTTCGAACGATCTTACAAATTCTTTATTTTTCTTATCGTCGTAATAACCAAGCGCATGAGTGATGCTGCCGATATGTCGCAACGACGGGCCCTTTACGGGCGAGCGTTTGTCCGAATGGTCGATAAATGGCACTGGACTGAGGCAGGGCACGACAAGGATACATGAGACATCAATTTAGTGTTCGAGTGTTTTATCATACCATAGTTAACATATGAACTCACGCTGATTAAAATTGAGTTGGGTTCATAAGAAACAAATTACATTTTTGTTCTTTAAAACGGAAACGATTTTTATTGAAAAAACAGGCATGGATTGTAGCCCAAACGTTATATTTAAACGGTAATCGCTTTTTCCTCTGAGCTTTCCCCTACTTGCGTCCTGACATTCCAACTTTGATTTGCATCATCATTTTGGTTTGAAATGTTATTTTTTAGCCCAGTTGGGTTGGAACCAGACAATATTTGTGCTACGTTACGAATCAGTCGGTTTCCCATCTCAATCCCTGATTTGAAATAAAAATCGAGTCGCAATTAAATGGATGCAAGTAGTTTTATATGTCTTGTATTTGTTTGCAAGATTGATAACACATTTTAATATCCGCGCAGCGGATTTTGTATATCCAAGCGAAAGATATATATA
>SDVV010000944.1:0-27853 GCA_016164225.1 Gammarus roeselii | reverse complement strand
ATATATGTGTATATATATATACGTATATGTAAAAAACAACTCTCTAACGACCTCAGACAACTCATCTACAGAGACATGGCCAATGACCACAATTGTGCTATCATCTGGGATTATGCATTTCTGTATTGATCAAAATATTTTGCAAAAATATTTGTTAATCATATATCTATTATTTAGTGTTTTTGTGTGCTCAGTGAAGTCGTTACAGTATGTTGACACACTACAATCTTTTGGCCCTAGAGCGAGTGAAATCCATAACGGGCTACTTGACAGCCTGAGGGTTCATAACTCAAAGAATTCAATGTGTCCACCTCGAGAGTACCCGTCATTCGCTTGAGTGAAAGGAGGGTACAGTCCATCGCGAGCATGAAGATATACTGATCACAATCGCCGGTAACTTGTATTGTATCGTCTCGTAAATAAAGCCTCCGCACAGAAAGAAATGTCAAATGAGTTCCTGCAGCGCATAAGCTGCAATGATCAAATTCATCCTAATGGTAGTGGCCGCTTGTTTGTTTCGAATTTGGTTAAGATAGCGCCAGCTCTTTCTCTGGGCAGCAGTAATTATAGGTCACGCACCCTCAGCGGCCAAAGTGGGTGCTGGCGGAAAGAGGTCATCAGACAAAATTACAGGGTCGATGATGAGGAGCTCTTGGAAACCAATGAATCCTACGGCAATCCCCTTTGATGCTCTAACAGTGAATATATCAAGATTAAATTGCAACAGAATGAATGTAACCAGTCGAATATCATTATTTTTTTGCAAAGGGTACACCAATTCGTTACTTCTACAATTTGAATCAAACAGTAGGGAAGGTAAAATGTTGATAGTGCAACGCTTATCGTATTACAAGCAAACAGTTTTTAATGGGGCTTGTTCAATTAAGTAATGGATGTCCAGGCTGGTTGAACCATGGGAGGTAAGCCAGCACCCTAGGGAGTTGATGGGCAGTCCATAACCTCCTTCCCAGTGAGGATGAAGAGTTAAAACACCCCCGAATCTCTTGGAGGCAGGGGGCAACGTTTACAGCCCGGATGTAGTGAGTGAGCTCAACTGCCCGTAGACCGGCCGGGCCAGTTAATGATTGGAACTAAATTTCATTCCCGATGCAGAATAAATTACCCATTTCTTTTGTGATCAGTCAAAATTTGCTTTCTATAGCGCTACTTCCGAGCACCGGCAGAATGATGAAGATAATTGGGAGAGAAGGTCTTCCTCCGTAACGTAGCAGTAGATGAAATGATCACCTTATACACTTTCAAACTTGAATCGATGCCTTAGCCGACCGTATACAGACCATCCTCTTCTGACTTTTTTGCAAGCAAAAGCATTGGTCGAGTCTTCTCCAGAACAAGTCTAGATTAATATCACATAAGTGTTGAGGAAACTGGCAGCATCCGTACTTGAATGTGCGTGATAACAACTTTAAATAGAAAACTGACATAATCTGTGAGTGAATTTGCATTATAGGCCATTTCGGTAGATATAACATAAATATTGCAATGCCAAGGATGAAACCATCTAGTGCGATCCCTGACTTGCTCTGTTTTACGGTCGAATTAGAAAGCTGTCGCAATCCGATGAGTTATTATATCTTATGTGTAAGACAAATCGGTGATGCTTTACTTTCGATCATTTATTGGATGATATTCACACAAATTGCGTCTTTCTAACATGTCATGGATTGCATGGTGCTCATAGCGCGAGACGAAAACTACAAATAACAACGATAATGAGTGAATGTAAAGCTATTTTCAATGCAGTCTGTGGGAGACTTCACACACACCATAATATGTGCCATACCCAACGGCCCATCAACACACCGTGAGGCTTCATCGACAATGCAGGCAGTCGCTACAATTACGGGACGCACACCCAACACAATCGTTCGTTTCTGTTGTCAACAACAATGCGAGAATTGCAAGCCTTCCTGTCTCCAGGAAGACTGCGATCCTGAGCCATTAGAGACACGCTGCTGTTCAAAAAGCAGGCTACAATCGATGTTATTTCACCGAACAACAGTTACTATAAACCTCTGTATTTGCTCCTTGTGATGGTACTGTAGTTCAGCTCCTGAAGTGAGCAGGGCAATCGAACTTTCTTCGATGAACATTGCAGTCATGAGCACCTCAGAAACGTTTAAACATCGATTAGGAAGTGCTGCTCTTGAGCAATCCATTGGGAAGGAGCACGGAAATAGCGAGTTTCTGCATTATGAGTCATACGGCTGTACTGCAGGGATGCAGGAGAGAGGAGACAGGGAGAAAATGGAAATGGTCTAGGGAGCGCAAAAAGATGATTTGGGGGGTATTGCATACTGATCACGCAGTCATAGTCAGTACAGTCAGAGCTTTTGCAATCAGAGCTAGTGTTGTCAGAGCCAGTGTATTCTGAGCTTGTGCAGTTAGATCCTTTGCAGTCAGAGCCAGTATTGTCAGCGCAAATGCAGTCATAACCAGAGCCGTCAGAGCCAGAGGAGTCACAGCCGTACTGTCGACCTACGGGACAAAGAAAGGGGCCCTGGATGGGGAGAGTTGGTGTAGGGAGAGCCAGTAGGGTTGACAGACTGTGAGTTTGTCTATTTAATGATATTATTGATGAGGTACATGACGTTTTTATTTGCTTGAGGAATATTTGATCAAAATTACCTTCGTGTTGATTGCTTTGGACTGCCTGTAATTGTTAGACGTCATCAGGCCAGCCATCCATGTTGGCAACTCAGTGATCTACATTATGATTGCTTCAAGCATAGGTTTCGTACGGTAATATAATATTGGTGACAATAAGGCTTTGGACCTTTAGAATTGTTTCTCTTCATTTTATTTTCGACAAGTTCCTCAGCTTGGATGTCAATACTCGGAAAACTGAAACTGATCAAAAGCTGTTAAAAAGTGTAATCTGCTGACCATGTGACAGGTCCTGCTAGCGGAACAAGTAATGGCCAGCCCTACAATGAATTCATCATGCAATCAACGAGCCTTGATTGACTTCATTACTTGGCACGGACAACAGCACTGCAGTCCGAGAAGAACTTATGAGGGGCAGCAATTTTCCAACGAGTTCATGTCCCCCTCACGCATGGGACTCGACTCGTAGTTACATGTAATCCGAGGTAACAAAACAGAGATGCATACATGTAAAAAAATACAAATATTGCAACTGGGAAGAGTTGGGATGCTATGCTGAGTTAAGAAGACAACACGAAGGTGTGTCCGCACCTATTGGAGCTGCAAGCAATGTGCTTCAAATACCGCACTATGGGCAACTTAGATTCACTGAAAGTCGAGGTCAGCTACTAGGTGTGCCACAGTGAGACCTTAATGGAATTATTATAATAATTGAACTCTATGATGATAACTCAGAATAATTGTAGTGTGCAACTCATGGCACAAAAACGTGCAGAAGGCGATCTATGTTTATGGAATTTCAACTGCTTCTATTAAGGTCTCCACAAATAACCTCTTGAATCTGCAGTCATTCAGTGAAGTTTTTCTCGAGTGCTTATCTTGACATCGGGACGGAAGGGTTCATGTCTGGATATGGAGTACATTGGTTCCATAAGAAAAAGAAGAGCAGGAGCAAGCTCAACGATTTATTTCAGCTAGCACTGTTCTTCAAACGGACCGTACCACACCTATATTCTCTATCCTCATATTCCCTGTTTGCTAAAACATCAGATTTTGAATTACGTCCACGTAGATCATTGAGAAAGGGATGAAATACCAGTAATTTTGTCGGTCCAGACTAAATAGTGTTTGGCGCAGATGTTTTATTAGCTAATTGTCGTTATTAAGGAAATTGCTTCTTCGCGTGTAGGACACAAATCTGTGGGGTCCACCGTGTTCAATTTAGAAGATGTTGTAGGGAAAAGCAGTAGGCACGTTCAGGCTGCAGTGGCAATGCAGCCTAAACTTGGCCCTTCCGTAACACGCTACTACATCGCAGTGTGTGCACTTAAGCCCAACATTGACCCCACCTGAATCAGCGGTCTGTTGCAATAGTCCAAGCAATAAATGCAGATGTATTTCAGATCAACGTCCCTGTTGCCAAGAAGGGTCGCCATAAAGTCACCTTGTAAACGCGTTGATGTGCACTAAGAGCAGTAATAAGGGCTTCGTTTGTCAGCGTCACTGTCGTAACTAAATGGCACCGTAATGACGACTAGTAATAGTTTTCGACGCAGTTAAGGGCCTCTGTCAGGCCTTTTTGTGGCAGCATCACTGAGGCTACAAAAAGGTCGCTGTAATGCCGCCTAGTAACAGTGTCACTGCCGCAAACATGGGCCAACATTCAGCCGCTGTTTTACGGCGACATTGCTGATATCAAAGGCCGTCGTCTAACTTTGTCCCTGTCGCAAGTACCGCAACACAACATCGTCCTAGTCACAACTAAGGGATCCTGTATGACCACCGTTTAAATGAGCGACTGCCACAAGTGCCAGCTAATGTCATCGTTCCATCAGCCACTCAGGTCCTCCGCCACACAACATCGTCACTGAAAATCGTCCATTAAGTTTGGTTGGTTCAGACCGTTCGGTTAATGAGGTACTTCTTCCCTGACCGTATAATGGAAAACTGCCCGTTGAGCTGGTGCTGATACTCTAAGTCAAATCAAGACGTTTTTATAGCTACGATCATCTCAAGAAAGCGTTATGTTCAGTTAACCGTTTAACTTTTTCTACGTAATCTTGTCTTCGTACATGAATTGATCGTTTTTTTCAGAATAATTTGATTTGGCCTTCTTCAATGAGGTACAACAAACGTTTGTACAGAAGTTATAGAAATTTATATAGAAAAATATAATAGAATAGATTACAGTGGCTGCTCATGAGGTTTATTATTACAATTGCAATCACTTTGTTTATTTTTGCACAAAGATTTATTCGATTTGAAATGCATTTCATTAGTCATAAATATTTGATCGTAGGGTCAATGCACCCCATAGCAGTCGAACAGAACGAACAATCTTTAATTTTCATTCAACAATTAGCAACACAGCTTTGCGACTCATTTAGGTAAATGACACATGAACGGATTCATAAATTGGGATCAGAAGGTGACGATTGCATCCACCAAGTTTTCAAGATAGTGAACAATACATGCTGTGTCGCTATAGCGATAATAGCTTGTGTGAGCCGCTATAGTGAAGTTTGCGAGTTAGTTTGCTTGCATCTGTCAAATAAGAACACATAATCTGAGTGAAATCCTTCATCCATTTCCTTATTTTTTATTCGTTGTTCAAAGTACTCTCTTCATCAATCCCTGACCTGCCATTTACGACGGACTTATTAGGATATCATGTGGACAAAGGCTCTTCAGCTGCAATGTTCATGAGAATCTGAACCTGAAAAATTGCCTGCTCTCAGTGATTCACTTTTTTGCTGTGCTACACATTTTTGTCACCAAAGAAATTAATTCTCATCTTCTGATTCCGATGTCAAGTGTCACTTCAAACACACACAATTACCATGTTTGTACATTTCATTATAATGGTGGAACAAAACGAAACTTGATACAGCCATCCATCCGAAAGCTTCAATATAAACTCCCACCTACCGCGCCTTCATTGTTTACACAATACTTCAACCACATTCTGTTTGTGGAAACGCTCACACGAATCACTCACAGCTTATTCTCACACAGGTTATACTTCTGTACTAAAGCAAAGCTCAGAATGCATTTGAAATCGCTCCCTATTCCAAATACGTACTGTAAACTTCACACTTTGATACTCACAACCAGAGCAGTTTTCAAAGCTATAGTAGCTTCTTCCGCAAATAATTTCGTTAGAGACTCAATGGATTCATAGGCTCCTTTTCAAACTCTACAATAATTCCTTCATCTTAACCTTATTTTGGTGGCAAAATCTGGTAAAGCACATAATGGCAGTTTGTTGGTAATATAGTATTATTGAATTAGATTTGAACACAGTTGCATAGTGATCACACTTTTTCCGTAAGTTCAACAAACAAAATATTACAAATTGAACAACTCCTTCACATGAACAACAGGTATACGAAGCAATTATTTCTGAATTACAATTTTTGTCGTACTTTAAACCAAGAAGTGCATATAGTGTGAATTTTTGGAATGTTCGTTGGATTTTGTATGATATTATTTCGTGCATACAAGTGACGAAGCCAATTGTTTCTATACACAGGATGATCATCGTCACCTATATCACAATTTGATCCACTGCTGGTCTCAGTGAAGCAGTCGAGCGGAAGAAGCCTACCAGACAAAGTGTGCGAGGGAGCGAAGTATTAGGCATCTCCCTCCATCGTGTTTTGCTGACACCAACACCACCTACCATTCATGGGCAAACTGCTTTATTTATGTCTATCAGTGTAGATTAGTAGACGCTCCCTAACCCACATATACAAACATCTCATCACCTCAAAGTCACGCAATTTTCATGAGAGTTGATGCAAAGGACCGCGGGTACTCGCATAGTCATCTGAGACCTACACTTGATATTAGTCCTACGAGTCTAAACGTGGCTCTCGAATGTGCTACAATCGTAGAACGTGAACAAATAAACCCGAGACACCGGAACAATGGCTGTAATTGAGCTGATGGCCAGAATTGATGCCTTTTGGGAGAGGTAGCCGGTGGCGGGAAACACGGAGCGGAGAAAGCAGTAAGGGATTGCGCCAATCTGTGACCGAGAGAAATATTTTTCCTCTGAAACAACTAGGGGAAGGTGACTTTTCCAGGAACTGTGTGGTTTTTCATTAGATCCATACGCATTCAAAAACAAGATTTCTCTCATATTGTTGTCATTGTGCAAGAATTCAATATTGTTATCGTTATACTAATAATATAATCAATGGAGTACAGCGCATAGTCTAATACGCAAACTATATTTAAGAGACTCAGAAATGCAACCAAAATATTATCCCTATAATGGTCATGAAAAGACCAATCTAAAGAAGCTACGATCGCGTCAAATTTGAATTAGGTCAGGCATTGGGAGTGAAACAGCTAACAATACTGCGAAAGGAAGTCCGGACACTTGAGTTCGGTGAACAGGAAACACTGTAAACCAAAAGTTCAGTGCGCGTCTATTCCCAGATTCCAATCACGAGACCTTAATTTAATCGCCATTATTGGGTCCCGCACTCCTCACCATCATTAGGTCGGTCATCCTTCCTGCCCTCCACCACTATATCTCCAACACCCCCTCTCCCCTACCTTGCACTACTGTTGATTGCTTATGTCATGGCGAGATGCCATTGCCTAATTCTGACACATCCTCATACCGAGTGCAAGACCCACTGTACCAGGACAGATAATCCTCCTGAACGCAAGCTGGCGTGACTCACTTTACGGCATTAGTGTGCCTTGAAGCCGGCTGCAGGAATTAACCCATCATACCAGCATGCCGGAATTCACCCATCATACCAGACCACAGGCCATTGCAGGCCCAGCGATATGATTAACGAGAAGAGCTACCTTACAAGTCTCAATAGTCACACTTGCAAGATGTGTCAATAACAGATAGCTCTGCCTATAGAACTGACTTAGTTTGGTCACCGTTAGAGGTAAGCTGGTGGTAAAAGTTGGTATACTTTTGACTACATTATAACATTCTTGTTCCTGAGAGCATGAAAATAGTGTCACTGGCAGGACTGCAGCACGGGACTAAACGGTGTATTCCAGGAGAGGCGGGAATGCTTTTGGGATGATAATGTAAGGGAACTCATCGTATTCTATCACCACATCACACACGTTGTTTTATTCCTAAACGCTGGTGGCCGCTACGCAGTTGATCACTCAAAATGGTGCATGACATCGGTACCGCTTTCAGTTATTTCAATCACGAGTTTGGGTGACCGCTACTCATAATTGGCCACCCTAGGACAATAGAGCATTCGATCGCCGCCACGCACACATTGCTTCAACCGTGAGCACGGTTGTCCTCCACACTGAGTTGGTAAACCATAGCACTACTACGATGTCTGCCGACGCCGACTTATTTCCCTGTCAGAACAATCTACCTCATTTTCGAGTTTAGGAGGCTTTCAAGCACTTACGCGGCCTCAAGTTTACTGACGGAAGCAAAATGAAGATTGAATGGTGCACGACGGCCCTCGCTTTCTTCATTTGGGACTTCATTTAGTGCGACCGAGGAAGAAATGCAGGTTTTTGATGAAGAATTAGATGTTACGTCACAGTGTGGCAGAGTTTTGGGAAGTCTCAGTTTGGCAGAGTTACGAATGGAACAATATGTTATAAACTCATTATATGTGAGAGAAAATGTACTAATGTTTTGACAAAATCCCCCAAGTTCAACTGAAGGCTGATAATATTGGCTAAAGAAACAAAGTTGTGACAACACGCCATTTCGATGCTACATACGGATAAAACTTCAGTTGAAATTGATAGGTCCTGATTACGCCGATCCGATCAATTAAAAATCAATGCAAAGCCATCCAGGTTTATTCCGAAAGAAAAAATATTCTTTCTACTACTTATACTTACAGCAACATTATTTCCCTAACTCTTATTATATTTACATCAAGGGACCCTGAGTTTTCTTAGGTGTACATACATGCAAAATGATTTACTAAGCTTCATTCCCCTTAGCAGTGGTCGACGGCATGGGAATGCTTGAATGCTTCACATAAACACTAGAACGTGAACAAACATAACATACATTTTCACTGCTTTCCTCTCGCTCCACATGTTCTTCAATACACTCTTCACTGCATCAATCTTCTTCGTTTCCTTCCAGTACTCATAAATCCATGATCTTTTCACGTCATTTTATTTTTAAATCTCACCATTTGTCCGAACTCTAGCAGTCCATTGGTTTTGATTCCCGCTTTATAGTTCACCTTTGCAGACACCCGTGACACTCATTTTATGCCTCCTAAAAACCCTGTCACAATTATATATAGCATTCTTCTTTTTCCTCGTCCATGTGCTCCAACCCTGTTCCACATACCACTGACAGACCTAGTCGCATTGACAGCTACGGTTCGGCCGCATCACACTCTTCAGTGCCCCCAGCTCCTGACATCCATCATTCACTCAACAGTTCAAATGCCTTGGAACACCTAAACCCAAGGCAACAACCAAGTCAGGTATAATTGATCTCTTAATTATCGTTGCCCAAAGGTTAAATATCTTTTGACCTCCATTTGGCTTACAATTGGTTGACAGTTTTCCTATAATAAGCAGACAAAGAACAGACAGTTGCCAAACAGTTGACAGACAGTTTTGGACAGAAAGCATGTCAACTGTGCGTGACATGCGCCTTGGTAAATAATACCTTTTCACCAACCACTCTACTTTTAGGCTCGCCTCAAATACACTACATCATCCATTCTTTGAAGAGCTCATTGCTTAAATTCTACCCCATCTTCTCGCACGTTCTTTTTCCAACATATCGCACATAATTCAGATACCTGCCGAAATAACTTATTCACCGAATCTGCCACCCATGCCAAATTATTCGAAACCTCAATTGTGTCAGATCAGCACCTTCCGTTAACTCCCTAGTATGTTCATCTCTGCTTATACATGAATAATGTTAGTTCAAACTGTCTGCAAGCCTTTTCCAACTCACAACGTGACTCTCGAGTCGTCAACGCGCGGTTCACAACAGAAAATGATATCGATTCTGCACTTTTTAATTGCCTTCGATACTTCATCATCCTCCTCTTCAATTATTTATTTACTGATAATGTTCACGATGTCGTTCAATATAGAGCTGATCAGACTTGTCTCGGTGGACTGGGAATAATCTCTGGGGAGTTGGTGAGTGCAAACAAAATTAAATGATGTTTTCAGTATGGACCATCCTCCTCGTTTCTGTCATTCCTGTAAGCGTATTCCATTTATAGCAAAAAAGCAACAGTATTAATATTAGGATCGAATGCAATATTAACTTTAGTTTCGTTTCAGAGATATTCGTCGATTTCGATCATATTATATCGAGGTAAATGGAAACTGAAATGGATGAACTTATCAAAAATGTGAGGTTTCATTATGATTTTTCCAGGGCCATGTTAATTGGATACGATTCTATAACTTACCGCTCTAGCTCCCTAAACGTGGTATAGGTTGTGCTGCTGCAGTTCAAATTGGACCATGTTTGTCTGGTATTGATTCTTTGGTCAGCCTTGGAATGTATGAAGTATTGACAGGCTGCTTCGTGATACAAATTAACTAAACCTAACGAAATTTGTCAGCACCAATGACCATACAGCAAATTTTGTCTAGAAAACTGCTTAGTTAGCCTGGCTGTGCTGCATGTAAAAAAATATTTCGATGGTTGGTTTGGCATGGGATTATTGTATCATTTTTTTATCAAAATATAATTGTTACCAGTTGTAACGCAATGATATTATTCCGTGCAATTATATTCCGTTGACATAGGAAAGAGGCAACGTTTTGCCAGAGATATTTCTCTGATCGTGAAGTGTTTTGGAAAGTGAGGTGTACATTCATTCATCTTTATTAGCAAGTTGTACCCTACCGTTCTTACGCGGTCCCAATTCCTCAGTTACACGTTCTGATATCCTCTTTGTTGTTACACAATCTGATTTGAAAGTCCTAGGTAATCATCACACGTATTCATGATGTATCGTGAATTTTGATGCATTGTTTTATTGTGCTCCATGACAGAATATCATGCTGTTTGTTAATAAATAATGAATTTTTTCATGGAAAGATATTGGTATGTGAAATATATTGATTATTTTCTATCAATGTGAATTACCGCCTGATTAGTTTTGTAAATTGAAGCAATGGCATCAATACAGCACGTCATGAATTACTGGTGTATATGGATGTTTTTCAGAATACTGATAACACTTAATATCTTCGTCAATATACCTTTCAATTTATTCGCATGACAATGAAACTAATCCCATAACTAATTTTTGGGCTGTCAAATTATTTGCAGAAGTTCTTACTAAATAAAAAATCGTGAATTTACCATCTCAAACCAATCACACTCTCATCTCCTATAATTCCATTAATCCATAATATTTCGATCTATTTGGAGACTAATATTTAAAAGAAGGATCTTTTTCAGGAAAAAATTGAAATGTAAGACTTTTAAAGCTATTTTCTTAGACAACCTGCACATTCCTACATCGAATTTTTATGAGAGTCCCTCCCAGACAACGTTGCTCTCACATGGATATGTGTCAGAGGACGTTACTTTCACATACATGCATGCTCCCTCGTAGACATTTGCCTCATGAGGCGGGCACCCAAACAACGAATTTTATCTCTAACAAGCTCTGACCTGTTCCGAATATGAATAAATACTATTTTATTTGTACTGTATTTTGTGATCACGCTGTTCCTCGTAACAGTTTCGTTGATGCCTCCCATGAATTTACTTCGAGAGCATAGATATGCACGCTAAACAAAACCATTTGACGTGCTGACCGTCACTAATTTAAAATTCCACTCTTTTCTAGCAGAACACCTCCAACAGTGATACTCTGTCTGGAGCTGCAGAGCACGTCACACTCCTCAAGCCCCACTTGCGTTGCAATCTCCAACTATGATGCAAAGTGCTATGACCCTTTTGAAGAGTGAAATCGTCTCAAAATGGCTTATCATTAGATCGCATGCCATTCAGTTGAAGTGTCGTTTCTTCGTTCCTTCCAATACATCACTTTCCTCTGACCTCTTCATCGTAGGAATGAGATCGGATTCAATGCTATCAAATATTTAAAATGAAAATCAGGAGGTAAATGGGTCAGGTGAATGAGACGACAGATCGATTGAAGGGTTCTGTTCAAATGAAAAGAGAAAGCACAGAAGGGATGATTCGACGGCTTTCTTCTGCCATACATATGTCAGTGTAATACAGGGCTGCTGACATGAAGAAAAATAAATAAATACGAATAATACTGCACTCAGTTATTAGCTTATGCATTAGAACAAATAATTAACGCGATGCTTAAACAGTTACATGAGGTAACATGAACGTCGGAGAAAGGTCCATCCGTTAGGATGCGACACCTCACATACTAAATAGGTTACGACGCAGACAACAGGTCCAAACAATATTATACACTCGGAGGTTATAGTGTGGTAGCTGTAGGATTCATGGAAAGGTTCAGCAATTCTCTAATAAATAACGCCACCGCAACAAGTGAACTACAATAGGAAGGCTATCGGCACCGAGGACATTCAACCTTGTAAATAGCCTATTCAGGTAAGGGAAGGGGGATGGAAAGTGAGGCTGGAGGGAGGTGGGGAAAGGCTTAGAGGAGGCTAGGGTTGGGAAGGAAGGGGGAAGGGGGAGGATCAATTGATTGGAACTGACCCTTGACGGCCGTGGAATACCAACTAGCTTCATGGTATGGTGGGTCTACTGCCTAGACGGAAGCTGCGCTCGCCACGGGCTAGGGGGACTTACCGACAGTTATCTCATAGGGGTTACCTAACATTTAGGTCAAATTTATAGCAAATGGAGAAGGTTCCATTATCAATTAAAATACGTTTGATTGTAAATAAAACGTATCCAAATGATGTTATATTATTGCACTTTTTAGGCCGTAGATTGGAATGGAAAAGTGTCAGTTAGTTTGGTGAACTTAACCATACAACGAAATGGAAAACTTTCCTTTGTAAACCCAACCCAAACGCTGCTTGCTACTGGATGTCCTCGTGCGCTGATCTCCTAAAAAGGCCGAGTTACACCCCATCCCGCACTCATGCACCCTAATCATTCTTGTGCCCGTAGCATTGTATCACAGCCTGTGAATGTAAGCGATTGGAACGAGTTTGTCGAAAGAATTGGTAGGGTCGCTATCCCTGGCGCTAAATTCTTTTATAGCTAACGTCAGATCAACCACTATCATCTCCGCCAACTGCCTTATCAGCCCCAAGTTGTTCCGACTTCCTACATCCGGTACCATTCTTTAACAGCAAACATTCATAGCGTTCCTCAGTCACACCAGCCACTGTCATATCTGCCAGTGACATTCTGGCGAAAATCTGTTTCAGCCCACGTCAGAATCAGCCACCAGTAAGACCATTTTACCGGTTATCACATTATTGAAACTTTTCCTGCCCAACCTAACCTAACCTAGGGTACGTGTTCCTAACCCGCGGGGCAAAGGTACGAATTTCTAACCCGCGGGGCAAACATACGTATTTTTGTAAGGTACGTAATGCCGTTTCTTATTTTTTTTTATTGAAGTTTCATTAAAGTGATAACTGTTAGGTTGGTACGCCTGTTTCGCTGAAATGACAGTGGCTGATATTACAGTGGCAGATTTTGAAGTGGTGGAAAATGCGTGTGGGCTGAATCATCGTTAGGTAGGAAGCACGTGGGATGAAAGATTTTTAGCGGTTATGACAGTGTCCGGCCATGACAGTGAGGTGAAGTGAAGTGGCGATAGTTCGCGTGTGCGGGAATAATTTTAGCGCGAATGCTGGGCTCCCGAATTAGTAAAGGTTTGTCTTTACCTAACCATACTATTGATTTTATCTGACCAGCAGTACCACCTTTTGCGACCACTGCCGTTTGATTGTAATATGATGTAATCGCGGAGGAAATCCAACTGTTTATAGTACCTAATTATTAAACACTTTATAAAAGCATTGATACACTAGCATCACCAATTGTGATATGATGCATATGCATGTTGTATTTTTACAAGTTGAACTGTTTAAGGTGCAACATCAGCGAGACTGTTTATTTAGGAATAAAGAAGAACTGTCGATCGACAAATCGTGAACAGACTTGAATGATTTAGTGATCATGGGCATAAAATTTTAAGTTTTGTGGTCTTTTCAATTTCTCACGCCTATTGCAAATTCCTTCTCAATAATTTCAACGTCAATATATTTTCTACATAAGCAATTGTAAAATATGTAGCCTCAACTTCATATGAAACAGACAGGAACTTGAATTTAATGGACTCCTTTTGAACCATCTGTGGACATTGACACTGGTTTAGCCCCCCCCCCCTCTCGACAGAGTAGCAGGCAGACATACGGGATATTCGCGCATAATACAGAGTAGGTATTACTTTGATTCCGTTCAGAGTAGGCATGGCACAAAGAATGTATTATTTAGACATATTACAGAGTAGACAGAGTACAGTTGAGCTTTACGTTGATTAAAATTATACTCTTCGATAAGGTGACGCCAACGAGGGGTCCGCCAATCAGCGTATCCAGGAGCAACAACATCGTGACCACCACTCAACACGAACCCACACATTGGTCCCGGAAAGTATTGGTTGAGAGGACGTGGTCACCATGCACTGTCATGCATGGTCCTAATCAGTTGCGATGAACTATTTCAACCAGCCTCTTTCAATTATTGCTGTTCACGTAATTCAATTGAATCGTGTATACGATCAAGGAATTCCGGGTCCGCGTCACCATGATACATCGTATTCATCGTTGAACATTTCGGGACAGTTTATCCCATGGGTTGAAAAAGAGAGAAATGCATGCCAACAATGAGACTGTAGAGACGTCCTTGTATATGTCGGCCTTTGGAGATGAGAATGCGTCACGTGCGGTTATGGAGTATCATGTAATGACAGATCATGTCGGTCAACATTGACAGTATTTCTCCATAGGAAACCATGAGTGAAAGTATTATTGTCTGGTAAGTTGTGGGAGGAGGAAGAGAGGTAGTGAAAGTAAGTGGACAGAATATGAGAAGTAAAGCCAAGGAGTTACAGCAGGCGTTAAGGGAAGAATATAACAACGTGAGAGGACAGGGCCTGAGAGATGTGGAGGAAGAATGGGAGGCGTTAAGGGACGCGTTGTTGAGATGTGCAAAGTTGGTGCGTGGTGCGCGCTGCGTTTGCGGGTGCAGAAGGAAAGGTTGCGAGTGGTGGAACGTGGAGGTCAAACCGGCGGTGGCACGGAAAAGAGGAGCGTTTGAGGAGTGCTTGCAGGTGAAGTCGATGGTGGCTTATGAAAGCTTCAAAGAGAAGAGAAGAGATGTGAGGCGGGTGATGAGGAGAGCCAAAAAAGGACGCTGATGCCCGGAGGAGCAGACGGTTGTGCCCGAATATTGAGGTGAACAAAAAAAAATCCTGAAAAGAGGTGAAGAGGGTGAGAAAGGGAGAGACCGGAAAGGGGGAAGTGGTGAGAGATAAAAATAGCCAGTGGTTGTTGGAAAGTGGTGAAGAGGTATTTTGATGAGTTGTTGAATGTCGAGGATGACATATAGGCTGACATTGTTCCTGTGGGTGTTGGTGCTCGGATGTCAGTTTTGGGAGATAGACTTGTGGCTGACATTACCAGGGAAGAGGTGCTGGAGGCAATGGACATGATGAAAACGGGGAAAGCCCCTGGTTTGGATGGCGTTGCGACCGAGTGCCTGAAGAAGGGTGGAGTAACTATTGTCGAATGGTTGATGAGGTTACTGGACTTGTGTTTTTTGGCAGGTGTGGCACTGATTGAGTGGTGCAGTGCCTGCATTGTTCCGCTATATAAGGGCAAAGGGGATGATTAGTCTGTTATGTGTGGTTGGTAAGTTGTTCAGTATAGTGCTGATCAAAAGGATTAGAGACTGTACGAACTTCTGGCTTTAGGAGTTGTAGAAGGTCTGCCGATCAGATTTTCGCAGTGAAACAAGTCTGTGAAAAGTTCCTTGCCAAAGGACAGGATGTGTTCTGTGCCTTCATGGATCTGAAGAAGGCATATGACAGGATTGACATGGAAGCGCGGTAGAGGGTGTTGCCTCTGTATGAAGTGGGTTGACATCTGTTGGAAGCGGTGCTGAGTTCCTATGTTGACAGCCGAGCATTTGTCAGAGTGGGAAGCTAGGTGAGTGATTGGTTCACAGTGAAAGTGGGACTGAGACAAGACTGCGTGATGTCTCCCTGGCTGTTCAACCTCTATATGGATGGAGTGGTCAGGGAGATGAACGCGAGTGTGCTGGGTCGTGACTTGGAACTGTTGGAAGCGAATGGGCGGAGTTGGCCTTTGAGCCAGTTGTTATTTGCTGATGATACGGCCCTGGGGATGGAAGCAAAGAGAGAACTGTATGAGGGTGTTGTTGTTCCAACTTTGCTCTACGGAGCTGAGACTTGGGGGGTGAGGGCAGAGAAGAGAAGAAGGTTAAATGTTTTTGAGATGAAATGTTTGAGGAGCATGGCTGGAGTAACGCTTAGAGACCGGATCACCAACGACGTTGTTCGAATCATAACAGGGATGATGAAGAAGTTGGAGGACAGAGTGGGTTCGCATGTTCTGAGATGGTTCGGGCACATGGAGAGGATGGATGGAGGGAGATTGGTGACAAGGGTGATGAAAGCGGAGTCGAGTGGTCGTAGGCCTAGAGGTAAACCGAAGTTTGGGTGGATGGATGGTGTGAAGCAGGTGTTAGGAAATAGATATGAATGTGGAGGTGGCGAGGGAGCTTACAATGAACAGACGTGAGTGGAGAATGATTGTGAATGGTTGATTTTGACGCTGCTATGATGTGCTTTTACGCCCTTGGCATCCCGCTTTTGAGATGGTCGGGGGTGAGGGGGGCCCGGCCATTATGACGCGTCGGTGGTGAAGCAGGGAAAACTGTCGGGCAATGCTGCCGACAACGGATCCTCGAACTGCACTCGTGACCCAGAGTGTATGTTGCGGGGATACCGGCAGTACCCTTTAGCACATAAGGGCTGAGTTGTGTGAGTGTGAGCATATGAGGGTGTGAGATGCGCCTTGCCGACGGCCACCCACCTTTCATGGGGGATGCGGCCTAGTATCTTTATCTGTATCTGTAAGTTGTCAGATCGGAATAGAGACTTAATTACCGATTAAGCGGCATCTGGCCTGTACGCGGTAGCAGTGGTTTATGGAGTGAAGTCACTGATCTCAAGTTTGCAAATTGGCTCATTTAAATGACGTAGTACATACCTTCACATTGAAATTATTCTACTCCTCTCCTAAAAAATTGCTCTAACACTCTGTATCTTATTGTCTTACTACGATGGTTACGTTTTTAACAATGTCTCCGTGTCCAACGTGAGCTTGTGCGGTTTGAATGTCAAGGCCAATAGTGGCTGCCTAACACCGAGGCCACTACTTTTCTCCTTCGAACATGAGTTTCGAACTGACACTCCCGCTACCAGCAGCGTCTTCATTGTGAACAGTTGGCTGAAAGTTTTCAATCAGTTATAAAACAGTTGACACACAGTTGTCAGGAAGTTGACAGACAGTTGGTTGGCAGATAGTTGACAGACAATTGGCTGGCAGTTGGCAGACAGTTTGCAGACAGTTGGCAGACAGTTGGCAGACATATATCAAACAGTTGACAGCCAGCTGGCAGTCAGTTGGCATACAGATGGCTGGCAGTGGGCAAACAGTGAGCAGATAGTGGGCAGAGAGTGGGAAGATATGACAGACAGTAGGAAGACAGTTGGAAGACAGTTGAAAAACTAGATGATAGACAGTTGACCGAAAGTTGGTAGATACTTGACTGACAGTTGGCAGATAGTTGGATGACTGTTGAAGGACAGTTGGAAGATGATTGGAAGACATTTGGATTATTTATGGCAGTTAGTTTCAGACAGTTGGCAGACTGTTTGCAGACAATTGACCGACAGTTGGCAGGGAGAATGCAGACAGTGAGTCGAAAGTTGGCTGATAGTAGGCAGGCGATTGCCAGTCAGTTGGCCGAGAGAGCTGGTCAACTGTAAGGTATTGACAATTTGCTTACAATTAGTTTTAGGCTCTCCTCGATTTCCCTTCGAATTCCATTCTTCGAACATCTTATTGCTCACTTCTATCACATCTTCTTTCAACTTCTCCTTCCCACACAAAACATATGAATTCATACACTAACCTGTTGAATTTCTTCAACGAATCTGCCACCAGAGCCGAAATATCCTTAAGATCGATTGTTCAATCTCCCATCCTGAAACTTTGATCGAACGCGGGAGAGTCCACAACATCCAGAATTCACGTCCTCTATAACATTGACTGCAAGTTCAATGATCACGGTAAAATCAAAATATTTCCCCTTGATTATATTATTTCAATTATTATGATGGAGAATGTGATTTATGAATTGAAATACTGCAATACGATATCACGAATTTTTTATAAAATTTAAATCCAATCGTCAGTGGAAAAAATGCGATTGCATGGAAACAATTCGATTTCGGAGGTGTTAGGTTTCATACTTCTTTTATTTAAATTGAGTTGTCAATTACACTAGTAACCTTTTTATTTGAGCGATTCACTGTACAATTCATTATTCACAAAAATAATGTCACCCGTGCGCTGCTAGCAACAGCGACGGTCTTCATCGCCCGGCTCTCTGACGCTGCTGGGAACATCATCCAAATATTACGCTACAAATAAAGGCTTGGCAGGTACTAATGATTGGGTTAATCCCCTTAAAATAACGCATTATTGGGATCACAGAGTCCCCCCGAAAGCTGATCAAACTTGCTCTGTTTAGTATTTGGTCTTTGTCCTGATCGTTTCATTTTAACTGAAAATTCATTCATAATTTTATTTCTAACTCGTTACCAAAAAACACCTTAGTTCAAGTGAAAAAAGTAATAATTTGATTCAGTGTGGGCATATTCCAATTGACATTATAAAGTGGCTACGTTTTGTCATTGCTACTGGTATGTGGTAGAAAATGGTAACTCATGTCACTTGCAAAGACTTACTAGAGTAGTTGTGTGTATAAAAACTTCGATATTACAACAGTATTTCAACGATGAAGGAATTATGAGGTGGTACAGAATTCCTCCAGCACTAACTATTTCCGTTACTTTAAATGTTATTATTTAGGTTTTACTATAAAAAGTTCACCTAAAATCTAGTTTGTGAGAACAAAGGTCAAGCTGAGGACCATAAAAACAAATTTCAGGAATGTATCCCCTCAAGCCGATCAATATCATCTCCCCGTTATTTTATTTCGGCTTCCAAAGTCTTCCTACGGATTAGGAAGCCGATTTGAAATAATCTAGAGAACAAATCTGTAACATACAACTTTTCACGGCTTATTATGTAAGAACTCCACAGATTTACGTCCATGTTCTATGAAAGTCGATGTCAGAAAACCAATTGCTCATAAAGACGTTTGTCGAGCTGACGTTACCGTCAAATACATGCATGATCACTCAAAGACGTTTCACTCATGGAGAGGCAGCCCAATCAACAAAGTTCTTCTCCTACAAGCGCTGCTTCATTCTATGCATACGTATTATCAATATGATTGTATTGTTTTATGCGATTACGATGTTCCCGAAATCGTTACCGTTGCTGTCTTTCATCTATTTTCTTAGAGAACAAAGATAGATAAGCACGCTGAAAAAATCGACGTTTCGACCCTCCCCGATCTAGACTTTCTTCCTTTTCGTGCAGAACAGCTCCAACAGCGCTATTCACTCTAGAGTTGCAGAGCACGTACCACTCCGCAACCTCCACTCGTCTTGCAATTTCCCACGATGATACAAGGATCGATGAACACGCTGAAGAGTTAATGATTTTGGAAAGCTCCAAAATTAGATCACATTCCATTCAATTTTAGTTGGCTCCTTCATTTGTTCTACTCATTACTTTCTTTAGGCCTGACTTCGCCAATCCATCAAGGAATTGAGATGCCGCGGTTCATGAAAATGCGACTACGGACTGAAAGGCTTTGTTCAAATGTGAAGAGAAAGCTAAAAGGGGATGATTCGAGACTGATTCGTTTGCTGAATTGGGCCGGGTATGGTTTGACGTGACACAGCACGGGATGGGCTGCAGTTATGTCCAATATTCAATGTATGAGGCTTTACCGCACAGTCTTTTCCTTTCGATTTGAATAAACTATATCTGCGATGTGAAAATTTTGCTCGAAGAGAAAAGAAAGCAGGAGAAAGGTCCATAACTTGGGATGCGCTGGCACGAAAATAAATATGCCAAAGTTCGAACGACAGCTTCGACGAATCTTATACACTTGGCGGTTACAGTGTGTTAGCCTGATAAAACCTTGAAAAGTTTAGCCATGCCCAGAAATGCACCACTTGTTAACGACTTCCAATATCAGACGCCCTGAAAGATTGCAGATTTATACCACAATCGGATGACCATAGGTGCTATTGACTCTTAACCTTGTAAATAGCCTCGTCTTGTGAGGGAAGGGGTATGGGGAAAGTGAGGCTGGAGGAAGGTGGGGCTGGAAATATGGAAGCTATGGGAGGAGGGAGAAGCATCAATTGATTGGTTCAGACCATTGACTGTCGTTGAATACCAACTAAAGTCACGTTATGCCGGGTTAATTGGCTGGACAGTGAGCTGATAGAGATTATAATGTACGTCAAATCAATAGCAAAGGGGAAAGGTTCTATCATGAATGAAAAAAATAAAGCATCCCATTCACATAATTTTGTATTATTGCTTAAATTGAGTTGTAAATAGGAATTACGGACTATCTTCAGTGACGGTCAGTTTGCTGAACTAATTGATACAATGAAATGGAAAGCATTAATTTGTTAATCCTATCCAAACGCTCCTTCCTCTTGGTTGTCCTCGTGCACGTACTCCATTCCTATATAACTATAATTTGTAATATAATACAGCTTATGAACTATAAATGAGGTAGGTGGAAGTATTAAAGATATAATTATCTTACCTAACCTAATCATTCGATTTACCGATAAGCGAGCCACCATTTACAACAAAAGCGGGCTAATTGTCACGGGATGCATTTGCGTTGGTAAGCCAAGTATTCAATGGGAAATGTTGATTGGGAAACCTGATTATTAAACATGTTTTGGATATTTGAAACAATCAACCAGATATGTTGAATGATGCTTATGCATGTTAATTTTTTTTCAAGTTGAACTGTTAAAAGGTGCAACATCAAAGAAACTCTTCTTCTAAGAACTGTTGATTAACTAGTCATTCACCGCATTCAATGGCTTTCTGAGTCTGCCAAATAGTATTCTCACTTGTTTGGATTTTTGAACCACTAACACGAACTTGCATCTTTATTCTGAATAATTTCAACTTCTTTTTATTTTCAACAAGACCAATTTCGAAGCACGAAACGTATATTTCTTGTAAACAAAGTAACATAAGCTAAGACTCAATTGTAGGAGCCTATCAGAAACCGGGCAGTAGCCTCGGGGATACATTTCTGGAGCGGGGCAGGACGATTTCATGAGCTTGGTTGGAAGGTGGCAGGAGCGTGTGGAGAGAGTGGCAGATGCGTTGCAGGAACGTGGCAGAAGAGTAGTAGGAACATGGTGTGAACGAGGCTGGAGAATGACCTAAGAGTGGCAGAAGCAGAGCAGAAAGGAAGCCGGTGTGTCGCCAGAGAGTGGCAGGGACGGAACAAGAGCTTGACAGGAGTGTAACTCGTTTGCAATGGGGGTAAAGGGTTTGCTGCCCTTGCCTCGGGTCAGGCATGTGAAAGAGGGCTGATCGTGCTGCATGACAACCAACGTGGGACCGTGAACGTCATGGAATTATTCCAATCTTCTGGAATAATTCCAGTAGTCATATATCTGTAATGACCTATACGTGGACGACTTATGACTTCACAGAGGTTCCGTAACATTTCGGATGCAGGTAAATTTAGTTGATTGAGTTCCTCTATTTCATTATAGGTGAAGTGAATATCTTCCAATTGTTGAACTTCTCCAGGCAGTTCAAATTCTGCGATATTAATAATGTTCTCATATGTGAAAACGGTTACAAAGTATTCTTTTAGTATCTTATTTATGACTGCATCGGATGATTTAAATCCCTTGTACTATTTCGTAGACTGCCAATGTTGTCACGAACAACACGTCTCTCGTTCATCACTCCAATACCAGCCGGCCCATGCGCTTGTTTTGACTCCGGTGTCGGATTTGTTTTGTGGACTTGGTACAATGCCTGACGGCGAGTAACAGCTTCTTGAACTACATTGTTCAGCCAAGACGCATTGTATATTTATACTTTTCTCCCCGAAATGTTCCGCTTACTGGCTTGCACCACTCTATCTCTAAGATACGCAAAGCGTTTATCAACCTAGATCCCGAAGTCTAAGTTTGTGATTTCGTTCTTCGAGCTGTCAAAGTTCAATCTTCGAGAATTGTAGTTATACGTTGCTGATTTCCGTTTGATTCGGCTGGCTGTGATTTGGAAGTCAATAGTATGGCTGTTGTTCACTCGATAGAACGAAGTCCAAGATGGTTTGGCCTTCTGGTTGATTCTTCCATGTAGTACAGTTTAAGGTTGTTGCTCCTGACAAGTCGTATCAGCCTGCCACCACGCAATTCAGCTTCCAGTGGGGTGCCATTGATGACAGGTTGGTCGAAGTCCCTCATCAAGATACTTTAATGGAATGAGGAAATTACATTTTCCAATTCGTCAAAGAAAACCGCTTCGACTCCCACTATTATACCTGGGTTTCAGTCTAGAAGTATATTTTTTAATATATCCCGTCAGAGGGAATGAGGTCGACCAGGATTACCTCATAAGTGTTGTTGCAATTGCCCTGCGAAGTATTGGACGAAGGGTTTCTTTGACACAAAGTGCTGACCCTCCTCCTATCTTGCTTGGAGAGGGCTTGTCTACACTGAAGGTCCTGAGTCCTTAAAAGCCTATTTCCGCCTGTTGATTTCAGGCATTCATGTCCAGCCAAGATTCGTTGATTCCAACAATGTGATATTCGTTTGTTATCTCCAATTTGTTCGATAAGCCGTGCATACGCGTAGTTACAAAACACTCGGTCAATATGTTGATTAAGATGTTCTTCTCTAAGCAAAAATTCAGTTGCCTGAAACAAAATTGCAGATATTATCGCGTCCCATCATAAAATCTTTTGAACCACGAATACTGACCAATTGATAGGATTACTTGAAGAATAATGAAGTTTTATTAAACCAATACAACAAGCTATTTATCATCCTATACCGGCTTTATTAATATACGAGAGGCATGGACGAGTGAATGGAGGCAATTATGAAAGAAATTAGGTTAAATGCACGAGCTGGTGAGAAATGGATATCCGTTTGTTTATATATTATGATTTTATTCAATTCCACCGTTTCAGAAGCGACCGGAACCTGCTATTTTCCAAATGGAATATATTTTATCAAATAAATACCAATTGCACGTTTTGCTCGCATAGGGTTATTGGAGAAATACAACCCTTTGGAGACTAATGAGGAAAATACTACACACAGGTCTAATTCCATCATAATATTTTTGTTTGCCTGGAGGTTCTATTACAATATTTGCTTCTCCTAAAGCTACTGAAAAGTTCGGTTCCAGTGAGTTAAAGAACTGTACAATATTTTTCGGACAATAATAAAGTACTTTTAATGTGCTCCAGCTATCAATTTTTACGAGGTGCTGTCAGGAACCCGTATTATATAGTCGTCAGTGGCAGCTGATAGTCAGCTTTTGAAAAACCCTGACACATTAAAACTGTCTCGAACGCTGGATCTTAAATTTCTTTTAAATATAATGGCATCATATTATTTTCACCACTTATTTGCAGCCTAGAATAGACAGAAGATAATAACGTCATCCTGGCATGTGGATTGCAGAATGACTACACAGCATCTACTCTCAACTCTGTTACATGTTCATTATGGTAATGCAATAGTCAATAGTTTAACGTTTATTCAAAATGCAACAGTTAGAGAAATAAGGATTCGCTTCCAACCAAGATACGTATACTTCAGAATAACGGGTCACTCTTTATATACGGATTTTACAGAATGGTACGTCTCCACATTATACATGGTAAGAAAATACGAGCCTGAGAAAACTTTTCAATCACAAATCAAAGCTGTAACTTATACAAGCCTCGTCAGGGGACGAGGTGAAGATGAGCAAGAGTTTATATACGATGCAAGTTACCGGGAGTCGAACACTGGCTTTTCATTCCGAGTATCGATTCTCTGACCAGTTCGTGCATCGTTCATGCCCAGGATGACCGATTCTCTCGCCAGTTTTACCAGCATCCACGCCGGGCCTAAAAGCTTGCGATGCTAGTGTGTGTAGCCTCCACGCCTAGCCACACCCAAACCAGTTTGAGATGCCTCAATGCCCGGCCTGACCCCAGAGCCAAAGTCACGTACACTGTGTTGCACAACGATTTATCGCAATGTGACTCCTTACATGGAACGTCGGACCACTAAGTGACACACGCAACCTCTGACCATCAACGAAAAATGCCACACAGAAATACAAAAAGTATATAATACCAACTATTCTTGAGCTATGTAATGTATGACATTAAAAGAAATCGACGTAACACAGGTCTTTCAAGCTTCTTCCTTCATGCAATGCAACACTTGTCATGAACCAAATGCATGCACGCTGCCTCCCTTGTATGTCATATGATTGAGTAGCAACGGTTTGACCGGTTTAAAAAGCAGGTAAACTCACCCCCAAAAATACGTTTTTTGTATTCCTTTGAGAACTGTGCATTCATTTTTTTTACGTCTTGAATAACTGTCTGATACTGCCTGATATATATTATACATGGCGGGATGTTTGGACCCAATCATACTTTAAATAAAATATCATTTCGCCAGCCTGGGATGAGGCAAGATCCATCCCCTAAACATGACGTGGTCGATACAACTTACATTCAATATTGTATATATGCTTCACATTACAATAGCAAACATGAAATAATCTGGATGAAGCATTCAGAAGGCAGTGAAATGTTCAGAGGCAACATATCTCCTTGTTTCTAAGATACTGAAACACTGGATACAAATACCGTAGAGTGATATACTCCATGCTCTGCTGAACAGGTTAGTCTTTCCATAATGTCAGACGAATTACAATAGGTCCTGAAGCTCTAGTAATGCATTCTACGTAAATAAGTTATGATGACTGCGCTGGATCAATCAATGCAGGAAGTATCGTTTATTCCCTCCAGGCAGTCCAATTCTGCCACAGGGCATTTTGGTCTTAAATCATATTCCGTGCAAAGGCTTACTCTCAATACGTTCATAACACAAGTTTATTCTACAGCACAAGATCGTGTAAAGGTTCCGAAATATTCGACAAACCCTGCCCACACGTAGTAACAGAGCACACAATCAACATCTAAAAAACAGTTTTTCTCTATCCGTCTGGAAGTCCATGAGACGCTATCAGTAATATGATAGGTAATAAATCACAAAATTGTCGATCCACGAATACTGACCAATTAATAAGCTATCGAAATTTTCATGGATATCCAAAATAGGTTGTTGGAAACCATATTAAACGTTAGTAAAATTCAGATGGCTATAACGAAACTAGTTTTATTGACAAAACATAAAAAATTTCATCGTCTTTCGTCGGTCAAACCGGAATGCGAGAGGCATGGGTGAGTGATGGGAGGCACACAGGGTCAAACCATGATGTTCTTCTTAGACAAGTTTACTTCAGAGATATATTATATTTATGTAAATTACAGCTGCGTTATTAAATGGACTCTCTTCACTAGACGAGAATTGACTATAGAATTTGACAGCTCGAAAGCAAGATTAACTCGGACGTTTTTAAACGCGCGGCAAAAAAAGTGAACTCAACGAGTTACTCCAAACTGCACAGATGGCACTTCTCTTCTGGCAAATGCACCACAACCTCCACTACCTTCCACCTTTTGTTGAAAGCAATTTGTTGTATTATGTGTAGTTCTGAGGGTTGGCCACTTATCCAAATAACTGACATCCTGAGAGGACGGGACATAAAGTACGCACCTCCACTTGGAGAAAGCATTGCGGGAAAAAGACTGTGAAGCTCGGACAAGCGTTTGTTACAGCCAGGAAATCTTGACAAACTATATAAATTACTCTAGAAAGGTGTTACTCGATCAGGACGCTCCGAATACGAACGTGTCTTTCTGTGAGATTATTTATCAGAGTTCAAGAACTGACAGCCCAACGTGGTTGAAGAGTTCAATGCCCACGTTGGATCTCCGGAATCTAACAAGAAAAAAATATTTTCTTCTTTCTGACTAATTATGTCGTGATATTCGGTATGGAATATCGCTTTGCAATTGTTCATCAACGTATGGTTTCAATGCGATAACGCACAAAGTTGACTTAATTACATTTTCTAGAAAATACTTTGTTCTTTTTGGCAAATGTTGTTATGGTTACAATAGTATAAATCAGACGATGGTATTTTTTGCCGTGACATAGGAATTTATTCCACCGACTGGATTCCCATTGAGGCAAGGGCCCTGAGCCATTTGAGAAGCTGCCCACCACCCTGCTCCTCAAATAATAGCACCCAGTCTTCAGTACACCACGCCACCTACCAACCCATCCTTTTAACGTTCACCATTCATTATAGCACTTCGCCATCACATTACAAAATCAAGGAACGCACCTTTCCGGTGAAAACAACCGGCTATCACAACACCACGTCCCTGTCAACACCGCACCCTTTCCATTACAGTATCCAGTTTTCGCTGTACCAACCCATCATATCACCACGCCATCACCCAGACTATCTTTTATACCACCTCAGCATCAAAGCCCCACGTTATCAACACTCCCCTCCCTTCGTCATACGCGTCCTTCAAAGCACCTTGATATCACAGCTCCACGCTATTACAGCACCCCTTGCGCCATAGCAATCGTCTTCACAGCAACCGGTTGTCACCGTATCCCTTCCGTAATATCACCCCGTCATACCAGCACCCCGCAATCAACGCACCCCTTCCATTAAAAAATCCCGTTATTACAGTACCCAGCAATCACAGCAACACTTCATCACCTCACCACGCTACCACTGCATTTTTCGTAATAGCACCCGTCATCTCAACAACACGCTCTCACCGCATCTCTTGCACTTAGAAATCCGCGATCACTGCACCATGTCATCATCGAATATTTTCCTTTATAGCACCCCGCATCACAGAATCCGCCCACAGGGAACCCCATTATCACATCACCCCGTCCCCACACCGGAACGTCATCACCGCCTCCATCCGTCTTAACACAACCTAGTCTACCTCTGCAAGATTACCCCCTCATTTCCCGGGAGCTGGCGTCATTTTGCTTTAAAAACTTTGTGAATACGTAAAATTCTGAACCCATTCAACTCGAGTCATACATTATAACTTTTTCAGTAATCACTTTGCAGCGTTCCCACTACAACAAGTGCATCGTGTAAAAACGAACTCGGCATGAGCCTCAAATTGCAAACAGAGCCAACAGATGTGGTCATGTGCACACACCGATCAAAACTTTCGCAAAATCCACAGAGAGCCAACCGATCTTGCCACATACACACAGGGGAAACAGATGTCGTGACGTGAACGCATGACAACAAAAGTTGTCACAAACACTCAGTGACAACATACATCGCCGTATACAGACATACACACACACTGAGGCAACAGTGCTCGTCACATGTACACAGATATATCATGTATCACATCAAGCACATAGCGAGAACAATTGTTTTCACATTCACACAAAGAACACAGATTTCGACACATGCACGCAGAGCCAAAGTATGTCGTCACGTACACTCAGAGCCAACAAGTGTTGCTACTTGTTCACTCTACAGATGGCTTCGCATTCAAAAGCGTTTTCAAATGCCGTCACATGCCCGCATGGCCAGCGGAGATAGCATTATGCATATGCGCACCGAGCCATCACATATCGCCACTTGCATAGGATCTCGATAGATGTCTTTACAGTATAATGAGCGAACAGATGTCGTCACAAACACACAGTGACACGAAGTGTCATCATATGTACATCACACCGAGCCACCAGATGTCACCACATGCACACAAAGCCCGCAAATGTTTCCATGAATCCCCTGCGCCAACGTATGTTGCCACATAAACACAGAGACAACCTGTGTCGCCCAGAGCCCACTGGGACAATAGATCACCTCGCATGCACCAATGGACAGAAGATGCGCCCAAGTGTGTACTGATCCG
>SDVV010000943.1:0-27863 GCA_016164225.1 Gammarus roeselii | reverse complement strand
TATATGTACATACATTTATATTTATTCCCTCGAAAGTTGTAGAATCCTGCTACCGCCACCCCTGCGTGTCGTAAATGGCGACTTATAAGGGGCGGGGCGTGGGGGCTAGGAATTTTTCCTCTGTAAAATTATCCCTTAAATACAGAAAAACGAGGGAAGTCTCTCTGAACCCTATTGTTAGAGTCGCTTAAATATGCGCGGTTGTAGTACGAGTGAAGCAAAGAGGAGAGAGATTGGTGAGATATTTATGGGGAGGAGGTTAGAAAAGATGCAGCTGAGTGTGAATAAGTTAAAGAGTAAGGGCGAGTGTGAGCTTGCAGTGGTAGGTGGAATGAAGTCAGGCATGGATGAAGGTTGGCATGAGAAGGATGGGGGGTGGCTGTCGGCCACCCCCATCCTGGGAAATTTGGCTTCGGACTGTATCTTTGCACACATCGAGTGATAGACTGGCTAGTGGCGTTACTGACTGGAAAATGGTGTCCTAAAGATTGATGTGGGTAAAAGTAAAGTATGGAATAAAAAAATGGGCATTTGTGAGTGCATACGGACCTGGAAGCGAGAGGAGTGAGGAAGAGAGAAATCAATTTCAGATTTACCTGATCGAGTGTTTTGAGAGTCTTGGAAGTCAATTCAATGTGGTTTTACTGGGTGACCTTAATGAGAGAGTTGAAGATGCAGTGGTGGATAATGTGATAGGGAGGTATGGCGTTCCTGGAAAGAATGACAGTGGAGAAAACCTTTTAGTTTTGTGCATGGAACAAGAGCTGGTCTTAGAAAGCAGCCGGTTCAAGAAGCGAGATATCCAAAAGTTTAAATTGGTCAAAAGGGTCCCTGGTTCAGTGGTGGAGAGAGCGCTGATGGATTTTGTGCTGATTTCGGGGGAAGCTGTTGGATGTGCAGGTGTTGGGAGGGGAGGGTGAAGGAGTCTCTGACCATCTGTTGGTGGTCGGATGATTAATATTAGAGCATAGGTGGAAGGAAAACAAAAGAGTGGGAGGAGGAAGAGAGGTGGTGAAAGTGAGTGAGCTAAATGTGAAAAGCAGAGCCGAGGAGTTCCAGCAGGCGTTGAGGGAGGAACGTGAGACCGTGAGAGGGAAGGACCTGCAAGATGTGGAGGAAGAATGGGAGAATTTTAGAGATGCCGTGTTGAGATGTTTGAGAAATATGTGTGATGTGCGCCGTGTGCAGACGGAATGGCTGAGAGTGGTGGAACGACGAGGTCAAACTGGCGGTGGGGCAGAAATTAATAGCTTTTGAGGAGTGGTTGCCAGCGAGGTCGGTAGTGGCCTATGACAACTATAAGGAAAAGGGGAAGAAGGTAAACCGAGTGATGAGGAGAGCCAAGAGAAAGACTGATGCCAGGTGGGGCAGTCGGTTGTGCCAATATTTTGAGGAGAACAGAATTTTTTTCTGGAAAGAGGTTAAGAGTGTGAGAAAGAGAGAGACCGGAAAAGAGGAGACGGTGAAGAATGAAAACGGTCAGTTGTTGACGGGAAGTGGTGGTGTACCGAAAAGGTGGGCCGAGTATTTTGATGAATTGTAGAATGTCGAGGATGACAGAGAGGCTGACATTGTTGGTGTGGGTGGTGGGGCGCGGATGCCGGCTTTTAGAGAGAGACTTGTAGCGGACATTACTAGGGAAGAGGTGCAGGAGATGGTGGTGATGGAAGCAAGGAAAGCCCCTGGGTTGGACGACGTTAGGACTGAGTGCCTGAGAAAAGGTGGAATGACGATTGTCAAATAGCTGATGAGCTACTGAAGTTTTGTGGTGGACTTGGTACCGATTGAGTGGCGCAGTGCCTACATTGTCCCGCTGTATAAGGGCAAAGGAGATAAAAATGAATACTGCAACTCGAGAGGTATCAGTTTGTTATTTGTGGTCGGTAAGTTGTATGGGAGGGTGTTGGTCAATGGAATTAGATGATCTACGGATTGTGCCATTTTAGAGGAAAAGTGTGGCTTTAAGAGTGGTAAAGGGTGTGCCGATCAGATTTTTGCAGTGGGGCAGGTCTGTGAGAAGTACCTTACGAATGGAAAGGAAGTGTTCTGGGTCTTCATGGATTTGGAAAAGGAATACGACAGGATTAACAGGGAAGCGCTGTGGAAGGGGTTGAGTTTGTATGGAGTGGGCGGAAATCTGTTGCGAGCGGTGCAGCGTTTCTATGTTGACAGCCGGGCATGTGTCAGCGTGGGAAGCGAGGTGAGTGATTGGTTTACTGAGGAAGTGGGTCTAAGTGAGACAAGGCTGCGTGATGTCTCCCAGGCTGTTCGATCTCTACATGGATGAAGGGGTCAGTGAGGTGAATGAGAGTGTTCTGGGTCGTGGCTTGGAGCTGTTGGAAGCGAATGGGCGGAGTTGGCAGTTGAGCCAGTTGTTGTTTGCGGATGATACGACGCTGGTGGCGGATTCGTTTCAGAGGAGAAACGTGTCTGAGATTGGTAGAGTGTGTGAGAGGAGGAAGCCTCGAGTGAACGTGGGTAAAAATACAGTAACTAGATGCTCGAGGACGGTTGATGCGAGCAGAATTAGTGTCCTACCAAATTGAGAGTTGTTGGAAGAAGTTTAGTGCGTTAAGTATCGGGGCTCCCATGTGGAGAGCCCCGTACTGCCAAGAGGCCGAATTCCCCAGGATGGGGGGTGGCCGACGGCAAGGCGCATAACACTCGCCGTTGACAAGGAATATAAAATGGAAGTTCACATTTCTTGAAAGAATATCTTTATCATCCTTTCGTTGTTCAGAAAATAATTCATAATGACAACAAGGCGGAGAATGAACACTGACAAAACGTACAGCAGCAAATTTTATCCCACATTCTCCCAAATTATGGTTTGACGATGCCCATGATATGAAGTCGATTATGATACAAAATCCCTTAGATGCCAAGCACATAACTTGAATACCTTAATTCAGATCAATGAATAGACAGAACTCGTCATATTTGTTTCATGTTGCGTTGCCATCACTTCCAATTGCATTAAATTGCTGCCGGGAAGTGGATCCCGGCTGAAACTGCTAGAGCGAGTTTTAGCTCAACTTTGAAATCAACGTTCAAACTTTGATCATGTCCCAGCTTATTCTTTGAAGAACAGAAATATATAATATAATAAACAGCTCTGGAAACTTCATCCACTACCTCCGTCTGCAGAATTGCTGACACAAGCACTATTCTCTGAGGTATTTTCTAAGATTTGTCTGTCTACCAGTTCGGTCGCCGCATCTCTGATCATGGGCAGTTTGTTACTGTTATCCTCTCCCATCGCCGCGGTCGTATTATTGCCGCAATAAGAAAGGGAATGATAAAAATATCACACTACCTTGACTTCATTATTTTTTTATCGCTGCAATGGTGATATAAATGTGTATATAATTTAACTTGATTAGGCACTGACAGTTAATAGTCGTGTATGGCAGCCCTTCACAGGTGTCATGTAGGACAGCCCTTCGCGGGTATAATTATACATGTCTCCTAGACCGTTCAGGAAAATAATATTTGTCAGTATCGTACTTCCGCATTCATGGGGAAAAATGAGCAGAATTACCATACATTCCTGACAGATTTCTCTCCTGGTGGAGAAAAAATATAGGTACATTTACTAATATTTTGCAGTGTCATTTCCCTGCCTCCCGGACGTTAAGGATCAATAAATAAGTATCATACCGAAATATTATCTCTGTTTCATATCAGTGTCGCGAATTTGATTAATATGATACAGGAAAACACAGTGGATATTTATTAGACATTATATCACCCTTACAACAGGATTTTTTTTTTCAAAATTACCTCTCAGTCCATGAAGACATTATTTTACTAACATATCGCCGCCTCCCAAGGATACAAAATTGAACTTCCAAGCCCGCGCGAGGCCAAGGTTGTGCTATGCGTTGTGTGGTAAGTCCAACCTACTGCGCGATAATTTGCACTATCCCGGGGACATAATAAACGCCCCATCACTGCTAGGCGTTTCGAGGACTATGTGGTGAGGTGTTGCTGATGTTGATCTTGGATTTTAAAAGTCTTCCATGGCATACACATTTACGCGGAGGGGACGAGGCGAGTCAAGGCAAGTCCAGGCGAGTGGAGAAGAGTCGATGAGGCTGGCGATGAGTCAAGACAAGTCGTAACGGGTTAAGACGAGGTTACCCTGGGAGTCCGTAGTACTTGGGAAACTCGCGCGACTCGGATGACCCGAGGTAGGCGGGGGGACCCGAGGGACCCGGGAAACTCCGAGGAAGTGGGGGAGCGTCCTGGAGCTTTTTGGCGCCTTTTGGGACCCCCATGAGACCCTTATCTACTACGATTTGTGACCCTCTAAAAAAAATTTAGGACCCACTTGAGACTCTTTGTATATATGCAATGCTTGAGTAGGAAAATTTATTCTTCCAATCTACGATGTACCTGCGTACAGGGGGAGAGGCATGTCGATGCAGGTCAAGACTCGTCGAAACGGGTCGAGACAAGTTGAGGCAATTCGACTTGGCAGGGCGATGGATCGAGACGTAGAGAGGAATCGAGTCCAGCCGTAACTAGCTGAGACAAAAGAACAGAGAGACCCGGGGGATTCGGGGGTCCCGAGGGGTTTGAGGGACCCTCCGGGCCTTCCTCAGGCCTCGTAAGTATCCGGGGGACCTCTGCCCTCAATTTTCCACTCTCCAAACTGCAAAACCGATCCCCATAAACAATGTAAGGGAGTTATGTCAATAATATAAGTTGTTCTTTCAGTCCACGATGTATGTACTTGCACCGAAGGGAAGAAGCGAGTTGAGGCTGATCGAGGCGTCTCGAGACCAGTCGAGACGATTTGAGTCAAGTAGAAAAGGTATCGACCAGTCGATACGAGATAAGTTAAGACAAGTCGAATCGAGTTTGCCGAGGGCTACGGGGGACTAGGGGGATGAAGAGTAATGGGACTTGGAGGGCTTTCCTTACACCCGGCGAGACCCCCATGGGACCTAATGAAACCTTCTTGGGACCTTATGTGACCTTTTTAGATCCTTTGGAACCCGAAAGATCTATATCCTCCTTTCCTTTCCTCTCATTTCCATGATGCGCAAGCCTGTCCGCCTAAATAATACAAGGGTAAATGTTGCTAAAACTTGATTGTTTTTGTAAACCAGTGTACAAATCCTGAGGTTTCATTGTTTATGTGCGTTGGCGCACATAAACTTGATCTTGTTTAATCTGTTCCGCGTAGCTGCAAACTATGCATTGGGTTAGAGAGTGTTGAAATCAACCTAATCCGTGTACCTGTAAACATTGGTTCCTGTTTGGGTACTCTTCCAATTGGCACTAGTGTACGTACGCATTACGATCGAAAGTTCTAATCAGTTGGAAGCGGTGATTCGGTTTATCGAAGCTCTATCCCTGTATGCACCAACGTGAGTATGTGGGGCGTGATCCATCAGCGTATGTCTTTCCGCGCGAGTCTCTCCGAACGTGACAAGAATGCAAGTCTGAAATCTTATAGGTAGTTGATAGTGTTGTGTTTTTGTATCTCTGAAAAATGCTGACTTATTCCTTATGTGTGCGTTTGAGATGACGTCACTCAGCCTACACCTGAGGTCAAGAAGTCAATCTTGACCGCTGACACTCATATCTTTATTATTTGAAACAGGAGCATATCTAAACATTTCCAGAATAAAATGATAATACGTATCATTATACATGCAGGCAAGAATGGGGTGGTCATGAGTTCAATAGGTGCATAGGAGAAGAGATCGAAGATTTAAGGATTTAAGGATTTAAGAATTTAAAGATTTAAAATTTATTTAGGTATAATGACATATTGACAAAATAGCAGAAATATCAGAATACACAGATGATACGTACCAAGTCTTCGTCAGCGTGAGCTGTTCTGAAGACAACATTTGCTACCTGGGTGAATTTAATATTACCTTGAAACTAGGGTTGAAGAGTAAAGACCAACCGATGGACATTGTTGGAGGACATCCTCTACTCTCCACTTTTTAATATGTCGAGACAGACGCAAGTTTACATTAACCCATTAATCTCAAGAGAAATAAGCAGAGGAAGTCTGATCACCGACGTTTATTTTATCATTATTATTTACTGTTTCAGCTGTCATTTACTTAGCTTGAGAGCAGAAAATGTCCGACATGAGGTTGTCTATTACATTACTCACACATTTTTTGGCATACGATGGCACCAAATTGACACTAACTGCATAGTTAGCGTGAAAAATTAACATATGCACACAGGAAATAAATATTTCAATGAGTCATAATCGATGGGTACTCTAAATGGACGGATTTCTACATGAACAAGATAATTGGAAATTTGAGCATGTGAGGCAAGAGAAAATTTATATATACAGAATGAAAGCATCTATCGATGAAATGTTGAAAAAACAAATAGTTGACACGGTAAATTGCATAGCAGAAGTAAGTTACAATTCAAGAGTTTCTGCACGCACACGTTTAAACAGGTATAATTTTAGTTTACGTTTCAAGGAAGCAATACTTCTGCCAGTCCTTTTATCTATGGTATTTGAATTCCAGGTTTTAGATGCTCTGTATTTTAAAAATAGTTGGGACTGTGTTGACGAATTTCGGGGAATTTGCAAATCCGCATCGTTGCAAAGATCATACATAGGATTATTTCCAATGAAAAAACTGGTATCAATGTAAGTTAAATGATTCAAAGCTTTGTAGAGAAACACTGCAGCGGAAAAGTTAATGATTTGACACAGTGGGAGAATGTTCCATTGACAAAAGTGAGGCAACGTGTGATCACGTCTGCTAGCATGAGATAGTGTTCTGATGACACGCTTTTGACTAAGAACGATAGGTCTTAAGTCTGTTTTGTAGGTAGATGCATACACGTTTACACAGTACGTCAGAAAAGAATGAATAAGGCTATAGTACAAAAGCCTTTTAGCAGGCGCGGTAAGGCAATTTCTAATTTAGTATACGATCCCACCTGATTTGGATAATTTCCCGGCAACAAATGAGACGTGATCTTTCCAGCTAAGTCTCTGATCAACGATAACACCGAGAAACATTGTTTTTGCTACCTATGCCACCTGTTGATCGTTCAATTCGACTTGTGTGTTAGGAATAGGTATCATCCTCCTGGAAAATATCATGACCTGCGTCTTGTCAACATTAAGCGTCAGCTTGTTGGATGTGAACCAGTTTGAAATGTGAACCAATTGATTATTCATATTAGTGATAGTATCATTGAGGTTTTTCCCGGTCGAATAAACTGTAGTATCATCTGCAAAAAGTACATAGGATAACCTGTTGCTAGTGTTTACAATTTCGTTAATATATATAAGGAAGAGCAAATGTCCCAGGATCGACCCTTGCGGAACGCCTATTTTTAACGTACTGGCAAATGATGATTGTTTATTCTAAGTCACTAGGTGTTTTCTATCAAGAAAATAACTTTTTATCCAACTCTTATCGATGAAACTAACTCCATAATGCTGTAATTTTGCAACTAAAATCTCATGATTTACACAATCAATAGCTTTGCTAAGATCCATAAAAGTTGCAACGGTGACTTTACCACTGTCAAACCCATCAACAACGTCTCCAGCAAATTTTAATAAAGCATGCTCTGTATTCCTGAAAGCTTGAAAACCAAATCGATTTTGGCTAAGTAGGTTATTTGAGACCAAATGAGTATATAGTCTAGCATAAAGTATTTTTTCATAAGCTTTGCTTAATACTGGCCGGACTGATATTGGGTGATAATTTTTATGTCTGTTTTGCTCTTATTTTTATTTATTGGACTAATTTTAGCAATTTTGAGTGCATCAGGAAAGAATCCTTGCATGGGAGACTTATTGATAAGTTGGGTCAAGGGAGGTACATAGTCCCAGATATAGCTTCAATTACATTGGTTGGGATGTTATCCCAGCCAGTGCTGCAATTTTTTTTTAAATCATTAATGATTGATTTAACTTTGATTGAGTCGGTAGGGTTAAAAACTGGCTGTTCAGGAATAGCATTCCCTAAATAATGTTCATAAGGGATGATGTTGCTGATAATTGATTCACTTAGAGTATTGGGAATACTATTGAAGTAATTATTGAAAGCATTTGAAATCGTTTGAGGATCAGTGATGACTTCGTCATCAATAATAATTGAATCCGAATTACTCTGTTTTTTCCTTGAAGGTTTCTTATGATTTTCAGATTTTTTTGCAATTTCATTGAGAGGTCTCTATTAAATTTTGCATATTGTTTTCACGAGCAATATTTGTCAGTTAAGTGAACGCATTTTTGTATCGTTTACATTCTTCTCTACGAGTGATGGGATGCCTTTTGTATCTACGGTACAGTCTGTCCTTCTCTTTTTGTGAGGCAAGTAAACTAGGTGTCATCCACGGATTCCTAGCTTGTTTGTAGCTGAGCTCTTTAGTTGTAAGCGGAAAATACACCTCGAACAGTTCAATTAATATACTATGAAACTGCGTGAAAGCATCGTTTGATTTGATTTGATTTGGGCCTCATTTCCACCAGAGCGCATCGTTTGAGTTTACTGTGGATATCTCAAAAAGTCGTAGGCTCCCAGCGCCTCTTTAAAGCTTTGAATTTTACGGTCGCTATATTTACGATAGGTAATTATAGTCGGATTACTGGGTTCGTGAGAATTTGGTTTTGAATGAAAATTGGGTAATAGTCGGAGACATCGGAAATGATCACAGCTGCACGTGTTACACTATTAACATCGTTGGTGAAAATGTTATCTATTAATGTTGGTTTAGTAATTAATGGGTACAGACCATGTGAAAGAAAATTATTACAATCGTCAGCAACTAAATTTGATCTATGATACTGAAGCAGATTTATGTTGAAATCACCCATAATAAACACTTTTTTATGGGCTACGTCGATTCCACTGATAATTTCATTCATCTCCAGCATGAAACTTTCTACCGATATTTCAGAGGCTCTACGGTAAACCATACCTATCGTATTAACTTCGTTATCACAATAAATGTCGACAAAAAGAGTCTCAATTCCTGGCCTGATGAAAGAGAGTTCAGGTCTCGGTACAACAGTTAGCCTGTTTTTTATTAATAAACAAACGCCTCCCTTATTACTCATATTATTGTTTGTATACAAATTGTAACCTGATAAATTATATAAGTTCTGTTATTCATTTGTCAATTTGGTTTGACAGAGCCCAAGCACAGTAGGTACAAAATGGTCTGTTGTATTGATTTGAAGGCTAAGAAAGTTCTCTTTCAAACTTGCAACATTTAATGCCATGCAGGTGGAATTATTTCTTAATGAAATTGTATGGCGAGGGAGCTCATCACCAGGAATTATTTGACACTCCGGAATATTCATTCTCATTTGTAAATCTGGATCGATTTCGTGGAGAACATTGTTAAAAGTATTTTCAATTTCATGCATAGCACGATCAAAGAAATCAATATTGTTTACTTGTTCCTCCATTTAGAGTTTTGAGTAGTTAATAGAGAAGTTCGGGGGCTGCTTGTTCATTTACAAATATGTTGTATTTAAATTTTGTTACAATCGTTTCCTGACACGAGAAAAATACAATGTTGAAGAACACACACCAATTTACAATATTTTATGACATATAATGGAGAATGTCGGCAGAAAGAAAGTTGTTGATTATGTTTACTACAGTCATATTCAAGTACGGTGAAAGTGAGATAACATACCGTATGCTATTTTTTGTGCAATAGCATCAAGTCGAGCATGACACTCAATGCAAGAGTTGGATTGGAGGAATGATATTATAGATCTAAAAAGATTAAAACTAATCGATGGAAGCCTGCCACTAATGAAAAATTGTTCAATAGTCATCAATACAGTCATTACTAATAGCTGCTTTAGACAAAATGAAGCTGCTCGGCACTGGATGAGTCATGACTCCTCTTCTCCATACCCGTGTGTTCGGCTATTCATAAGTGAACTGCGGCGGGGTTTATTGATCAATTCATTTTTACAATCGTCACTAATAAGCCGTGATGGCGATTGCCGTCCCGAGATGGTGTATTCGCTCTTTTCACCATTTCCACTGTCGACTGTTGAAGTCAGCGGCAGCCGGCTGTTGGTGTGACATACTTCGCCACTGGCCCATTTCCCTTTGGCGAGGTTGGCTCCGCTGTTCATCAACTGGTTAACCAACTCAGGAAGTACCTCTGCCACAGCGACCGCAGGCGACTGGATTCGATGGTCCACGTGTTGATGTTGTTTTTCCACTTCTTCAGAATTAGTCGCTAGTTTTTGATTGTTGGAGTTTGGATGCTGGTTGGTGAGTTGACGCAATGGAGACTGATGTTTTTGTTGCGGGTCGCTTGCATTGTTGGTCGTGTTGACATTTGAGTTGTTGCCACTGTTGCTGCTCTGTGTGCTCTTGATCAGGTCAGCACTCTGGTTGCGTTTAGGACTCTGTTGCAGATGTTGAGGGGCTGGAAAATACTCACTTCACTGTAGCCTTATTTGATTTTGTGGATGAGGTTGACTAGATCTTGGTTGATGCTGTTGAGGTTGCTTGCGTCCCCTAAATCTAAGTTTAGGACCCTTAAAATACACTGTTTGATACAGAGTTTACAGCTTCCTAAACTCATCCCTTTTTCTCTGTTTTTCATGAGAGGTGTTATGACAAACATCATCCTGGACGTAGATCCTTTCAAGTAGAGATTTGAGTTTGTGGGCTGATCTCAGAACGTTGTTTCGGTCTTGTTCTGTGTTCAATGTCGCAATAATGGGGCGGGGCCGTATGGGACCGGACCCTCTGGTTGAGTGATGTCGCTCACCAACGCGGAAAGCATTAATGGTGCTGCACTGTGCACCAGTGTGCTCGATAATTTTGTCTACATTAACTCGCAACTGCTCAACATTTTCACCATAGCTTTCTTTAAGGTTAATAATCCTGATGTTTTTGCGGCGACTTTTGTTGTCGAGTATATCAACTCGATTCCTTGTCACACTACAGTCTTCTTCAATGCTCTGGAGTCGCGTCACCCCATTTAATTGTAATCCTCGGAATTTTTTGAACTCGGCAATCCGTCCGCATAGGTATTCTAGAGAGGCTATAGCTTCGTCATGCTTTTTTTGAAAGTCAGTGATCGTGCTTTTACTTTTTTCAAGGTGATGTATGCAGTTTTTGAGCAAATTTTCCAGATGAGCATTTGTATTGCAATTGGAATTTTTTCCTGCCTTGGACATGACTGCATTCACTGTGACCGTTGATGTGGCGAAGGAGGGGAAGGGTATAGAGTTAGGGTGAGGCTTGGAATGTGGGCTTAATTGGGCAAGGAGCACGAAAGGGTCTCTGCGGTCACCTCGCTTCCCGTCTGTAGAGGGTAGACGGGCAGAGCTTAGCAGCTATTTTTCTACCCTTACACTGATGGAATAAAATGAGCCTTTTATTCTATCACAAGCACGTAAACACTGTGTTGTTGGTATGACCCACTGCTTTTGCACCAGGTGGGCCTAGCAAAGTTTTTGAAACAGCCGATTTAACTTATGTAGTGTATGATATTTAGCACATCAAATGAAATGCCCTCCTAAGCCGTTGAGGCTAAATCAAGATTCGGATAATGAGCTGGATGAAAATCTGAATAAACATTCATTCATATCTTCGAGCAGCCAGAAATGTGGATGCGGGTGGGAGGGGGGTGGTAGTGGTAGATGCACGTTGTTCTTCTTCTGGACACGCCCCTGTATATTTTTATCCACCAAAATATGGAAGGATTTTTAAATTGGAGAAAGAACCTAAACTAAAAAATTAGGTTCGGACTGTGTAGTAACCAATTAACCTAGATTTTAGGAGTCGGTATGTAAAATATAAGATGAGTTATGAGGCCCGGGTTCATACAAATGTTAGAGCACAATATCAACGATTGACTGGCTAGGATTTTTTTGATTTGTCAATGCTTGAAGCCCACTAAATTTTTATCAACATTGAATCAAATTACTAAACAATATAAGCGTAATTTATGATGTTTCATAATTGGTGGGCAATAAACTGATCAAGTGTCATTATCATTCATCTTTGTAGTGATTTAATGGCAACGACGAGTTATCCGGTGTTCTCAAACTATTTAGCGAGGGGAACCACGAAAGAGTAACCAGCAAAATAAATAGCTAGAAATTTACGCTTTTCTTGCATAACCTTGCCAATTTTCGAAAACATAGTTGCAATAAAATAGATTCACAGAGCAATAAACGTTGAAAACATTGCACATAAACGAGTATAAGTTAAAATGATAAAATATTATTTAACACAGATTAAACATAGCCCTTCGGGCATACGAATCGGGGAGATACATGTGAGAAAAACTGGCAATTAAAAATGCACCAGGGGTTCTTAGAGATATTAGACGGGTTCGTGATTGAAGAAGGGGTTGTTCGGTCATTCAGTGTGTTTGTGAAAATCTAGACGGGATTTGATTTAGTTTGATTCACATTTCCACCAGAGCCTCAACGCGAGTCATAATAGGCTCCCCCGTAAGGCTCGATGATCATGGATTCCAGTAGGCTCGCACGCCTCAGTGTGCGGGGAAAAAATGCAACGCTTTTATTGTTAAAAAAATTAAAATTTTAGAAATGTCAGACGCACGCTGGTGCGCATAAGAAAACCGCTTAGACGAAACTGACCTCCGCTTCCAATCATTTAGAACTTCAAGAGTAATATTTACGCACGCTAGTGCGCAAAGGTATTATCGTTGGGACTGGTGTAAGGTTTACGGCTACACGGACAAAATCAGCTCCGACAGTAACGCAACACAATGTTTACAGCTATGCGGTATAGTTGAGTAGAGATATAATTTAGTTATTCAGGTAAGATAAAGAGACAAACGAAACGAATCCCCACCTCCAACCACTCAGAACTTCAAGAGTATTATGCACGCGTGCCAGTGCGTATGGATAGTATCGTCGAAAATGGTACATGGTCTATGGCGTCACGGATCAGATCAACTCCAACCACAACGCGTCACAGGGTTCACAGCTTCGCAGTGCAGGTCAACCCCAGAAACTACATATGGTCCGTGCACGAGCAAGCAATCACAGACTGAAGAAAAAACACCTATTCATAAAATCACAATCAGAAACCCTCGCAAAAATTCACTAGCATTATATATTCTACATGAAAAAAATGAGGATCGTGAAGAAAGTTGGGGCAGGTTCGTCACGGGCAGAAAAACTGCTCAGACTATTGATTTTACACTCATTGTTTAAGTGCAAAGGGTGGGGGGGGGGGTCAGAGGTCCCTTGGGTACCAATAGAACCCGACGAATTCCGAAGGGTATCCCAAGTCCTCCGTGTCTTCCCGAGCTCCCCAGCTCCCTCGAGACTTCTCGTCTCAGCTCATTTCGGCTTGTAAGGAATCATTTCAGCCAGTCTCAGCTCTTCGCGACCAACTCGACTCGCCTCAACATGTTTCGACTGATCTCGACGCACCTCGACCAACCTCGACGCGGCTCTCCCCTCTGCGCTAGTGATCGTGTGAACTGTACAGTGATAACACAAATTTTTACTCAAGCATTTTAGGGTGGGAGTGGGGTGGCAGATGTACCTCGGGTCACAAAAGAGCCCGACTAATCCCGGAGGGTAACCCAAGTCCCCAGTGTCCCCCGAGCTCCCCGGGCACCCTCGTCTCAGCTCATCTCTGCTTGTCTCGAATCATTTCGGCTAGTCTCGGCTCGTCGCGACCAACTCGACTCACCTCAACATGTTTTGACTGATTTCGGCGCACCTCGACCAGCCTTGACGCGACCCTCGCCCTCTGTGTCAATAATTCGCGGTCTTTAACAATCAATTGTTCTACTCAAGCATTTCACATACATGCAATTTTCTGTGTATGGGTTTTACAGCGTGGGGAGAGAGAAGCAGGGGTTCCTAGATTCAGAGGGACCTCAAGCGATTCCCAAAGTTCTTCAAGGGGGTCCCAAAGGGTCTCAATGGTGTTCCAAAGGGCCCCGGAAGGGTCCAAAGGAGTCACCCCAAATCCTTCTGGTCTTTCAAGTCCCCCGGATTCCTGAAACCACCGGGTTCCTCGAGTCTCGCGGGTCCAACGAGTACCCCCCATTCCCGGGTCACAGAGTCTCAACCAGCCTCAGTTCGTCTCGACTCGTCTCCCCATCAGTCGACTCGTCTTCACTCGCCTCAACCTTCCTCGACTCGCCTCGTCCCCTCCACGCACAGTGATATCAAGTCATTTTACACCATTTAGCCATCAAAATGCCTAGCTGTTTTAGACATTTATTAGGCGCCCGGGAGAGCTCAAATAGGTTGGACTAGACTAACTAACACACCGCATAGTCCACCTAAGGCCCCTGAGGACGTCTGACGATACCTAATTACATAACTAAATCCAAATTGATCACCTCAAAGAAAGGGCACAGATAGATAATGAAGCCCATGAAATAAGTAATACTATAATGATAAAATGAAGTGTTAATGATCTGTAAAATGAATAATCATCCATACACCCCAACTATAGACGGGAATGATTGAAATCCATAGTCACCTCGTCGCACATATGAGGAACCCAATGTTGACATCTGTTGTGGGGTTTAAAATTCGTTGGCATATATAATAATTTCACTTTGTAATGAAACAAAATAGCTGTATACTTGTAAATATTTACAAATGAAACCATACATAATATATCGGTTTGTATACACGACTCATAAGCTTGAAATTTTCACAGGTACTGCTAGTATTTTTCAACTGTGTAATTTTGAGGTGAGCGAAGGGACGGTCGTTGCACTAGTTAGTCTATATAATAATAAATAACGTTTTTTCTGTGTCCGTCAATCTGTCCGTCCGTCAAGCTCGATCAGTAATAAGATGGGCAAATATTGGGTAGGGCCGAGTTGGAATTTGAGAAGAATTTCAGGCCACCACATTATTTGATATGTCGCAAATTCCTTGCAAGTGGGAACTGGGATTTTCCGGTGAACCCGTAACTCAGTTTTCGAAAGGTAACATGGTGGCCGTATCAAGAATACAAATTGAATAATGGGAATAATAAGAATAATGCAGCACACCAAACTTATAACATATATTGCTCCTCAAGAAAACCCAGGTTAGGAGAGACATGGAAGATATAAGAATTAAACCATTCATTCCAGATTTTCAGACATTTCAATACCGTCGCCCACGATGGTACGGGCTCCTGCGCTAGTCTGAGATCAAAAATAAATTACACACACTGAATTCATAGTTAAAGTTTAATCAAGGTCCCTATAATAGGTTTGGATGGTTGAAAAGCATCATACATCATATCTATTTCAATTTATTCATTTGAATAAAAAGTTTTGTTCAAGATGTGGAATAAAAATTACTTCGAACCTTTTCCTCCCGGGATTATACTTATAGTAAATATTTCAACAGCCCCTTGTTTAAACTCCATGATTGTACAATGTTCTGTAAGAGGGAATCATATTTCATGGGAGTGCTTTGAATTCCAGTCGACGATGAACGTCTTCTTGCGCTTGGAAATGCTGGAGGTAGAAGACAAAGTTTGTCCTGTGCCAGTGCCAAGTTAGCGAATTGTGTTCAGGAAGTGGTCGTCATTGTTTATTCATATCTGCAGCCATCGCATCCAGTAGAGCAATCCTGGAATGAATTGAAGGGCTGTGAGGCAGATCAATTCAAGATAAAGCGATGCAGATGGCATGGATGATCCGTCTTTTAGTTCTGCTTACTCAATCCCCATTCGTCATTACATTATCGACGGAAGCCATGGTTCAGTACCGATCGCCCACCACAGACACAACGCTTCTCCGTCTGAGCGTGGTACCATCATCTGTTCTAATTAGTCACTGAATACGCCCTTCTCAGAGTGGCTTGTTGGTTCCTCGACGAGAAGAGTCTCTCTGCGCCCATCTCCTAGTTAATTGTTGGCTCCTGGTCGAGAAGAGTCTCAGAGCGCGCCCTTCTCAGAGTTGGATGATCACTCCTCGACGTGACGTCTCCCTCTGCACCTTTCTCAGATTTGGATGCTGGCTCGTCGACGAGCCGAGTCTCTGCGCCCTTATCAGAGTTGGATTATGACGGTTCGAAGAGACAAGTCATTCTGCGCGCTTCGCATAGTTGGTGGTTGGTGCCTTGGCATGAAGTCTCTCTGGTCTCTTTTCAACTTCTACTCAGACTATAGACCACAATTGCTCGATTTTTCCTATCATGTCATCACCTGGAATCGCACTCATCACCATTGTGATTTCAAAGAGAAGGTTCTGTTACAACCTACTACTGCCCTCTTAGAGGCCCGTAGAACAAAATGCCAGTCCCACTTCAATGCTTTCATTTCTTCAGTGCTTCCATAGCTTCAAATTAGGCTCACATAAAATAAAAAAATTATATGAAAAAATAAACATATTTTTATGTTTTCCATTGCAAAAGAGTGTTAGTATTTTTATTTAATATGCGTAGGTACAAAATTTGTATACACAATTTCACAATTTTTACATATCATTCCCGAAAAAAAAATAACATTCATGCTGAAGGTTTGTTACGAGATAAATTGTGACTAGGGTAAAAGGTGACTTAGTTACAGGTGTTTTGCTTAAGTTTTACGGAGGATCATGAGACTTAGTCAAGGAGACCTTTAAATTAGATTAGATTAAGGAAAACAAACGAACACGAATGCTCATGTAGAGTGCTTCCTTGAAAAAAGTGAAAGAAGAGTGGGGGATAGTCAACTAGGCCTTAGAAATTCACGCACACATACAAAAAAATAAGGTTGTAGGGATAGAAAGGAGAGAAACCACAACTACCATCACCACCATACTAGTTACTACCCTACTACTACCCGAGGCATTTCAGCCCCGGAGAAGAAAGGGTCTAGTGTCAGGGCGGTAATTCAGGAACGGGGCGAACAAGATGAGAAGTGAAGAATTCAGGTTACAGGCGGTCGCATCTCAGCCGGTCGATCAGATACAAACAAGCACATACGATCAGCGGACTCACACTTGTCCTCGAGCGTATGCCTGTCGGCTTGCCCCAGAGGTTGGGTCAGACAGACTCCAACTAGGTATTGAGTCTACTCCGAAGGAGCATATGGGTATTTAAATTCTAACAAGTATGTGCACATTTGAAAAGAGCACCACACCTAGTTGCCGGGTAGTGGTCCTCCTCCATGGGCTAAGAAGATTAGGTCTTCTGTACGCTAGCGGTTTCTTGAATGCCGTCGCACTTCAAGGTGAGACGTCGGAGTGACATCCCCTAGGGATAGACCTGCCCTTGGCTGATCTATAGACTAGGTCGGAACTTTCGAAAATGTCGTGCAATTTTGATAAGTGCAAATGAAGGAGAGCTCCACGCTCAGTTTCCTGTGAGTGGTTCTCCCTTGTGTTCAGTACAATAAGTCTCTGAACATGTGTGATTGGTCCTACAAGAGCATTTCAAATTTCATCTGAAACGCCAGAACGCCATCTGCTAAAAAAAAGTTGCACGTGACAACTCCTGAGTTTAGTCAAATGAGACATATTTTAAAGTTTGACGAATAGTTATCTCAGAATTTAGTCAAATATCGACACTTAGTCAAGAGGAAGGCAAATATTTTTAAATTTTGACAAGCATCTACAAAGAATTTAATCCGAAAAAGTGCAAGATCGATTTTGAAATTGCCACTTTGTCGAGCATCTTTGGGAAGGAGGTTAGTATTCATACAGTACTTTACTCCCTGCGGCACCAGGTCCCGCACAAATCTGTGCTACAGAAGAGAAGACGGTTAGTTATCCACTTTGTACAAGGGAATAGATTTCAAGGGGAGATGTCACTGGGTGCTATATATAGATTCAAATATCTTCAGGTGAGATGCCAGAGGGACATCTCCAAGAATATTTCAGATTTCAGGTGAGATGCCGGTGGGACATCTAGCAAATATTATTATTTCACTAGGTAACCGATGTGCTGCTAAGTAAGGGAGGCACAAGTTGTTTACAATATTGAATTTTTTTTTATTATTGCGGGTTTAATGGAGGCTGACGCACTGCAAGGTGAGACGTCAGAGTGGCATCTCCTAGGAAAGAGTTGCTCGTGGAAACTCCCGAGTTTAGTCAAGGGAAACACGAATATTGAAAATTCTAGAAAAACGGGTATTATTGTAAGTTTCAGTCAAAAAATGGCTCAAGTATTTGAATTTGAAGTTATGTCGAATTGATTTTAGTCAAAAGAAACAATGTTTTTTGAGTTTTTGATCAATTATTCCAAGATTGACTCCAAAAGGGCATAATCAATATTTTAAATTTGGAATTGACTCGAAAATCGAGTTTAGTCAATGAATCAAAGTTTTTTTGATTCGTGATGAACAGTTATAGCAAATTTTATTCCAAAAGGAAAGAAAACGTACTTAAATTTTGAAATTGACTCTGACATCTATAAAGAGGGGGTTAGTAGGTAAGCTTCGCTCTGCGCCATGCTGCAACAGGTCTCTCCCGGATCTGTGCTACAGGAAAGAGAGGAAACAGTTAGTTCAGCAGCAGAGGAATGGGTTTGAAGGTGAGATGCCGGAGGGGCCGTGCATCAATTGCAAATATTTCATATTTCATATTTGAAGTTGAGATGCCAAAAGGAAATCTCTAATAAGTTTTGATTATATTTTAATTTAAGCTGAGATGCCTGGGGGGCTTTAAGTCTTTCAAGTGAGATGCCAGTGGGACATCTCCAATAGATGCGACCAGCGCTGCTATTCTTCATTACAAGGAAAACTGATTTGCTATTGTTGTTTATTGTCAGCCTTTCTCTTTTTTAGTTTCCCTCCTGACACGAGGAGAAGAAACGACAAAAAAATGTAGCATCGTGTCGACAGTGTCCCTTCATAGGAAGCTACTCCCTGATTGAACAGATGGATGTTATCCCCATTTCTCTACTTTCTTCTCTCTCCCACAGGGGGGGTAGAGAAGTAAGAGAAAATACCATGGTGTCGGCGAGGTCCCTCCGTAGGAAGATACTCATTGCCTCAAAAAATGATGATATCTGTCAAATCTACGTCGTCCCATAGAGTTGAGCAAGCTCTCCTCCTGGTGAGGGTTCGATTTTTGCATATCATGGGGTGGGGGGTGGGCTGCCCTAGCGGCTCATCTGTAAGCGTCGCTGGGTTGCCGACAGACTTCACCCGCACAAGTTTGTTGAATCTACGTCGTACCGTAGAGGTGAGCAACGCTCTCTTCTTAGTGCGTTTTGAGTTTCACATAGCATGGGATGAGTGGGCCAGTCGTTGTTCCGAATCACCGGCAAGCGCCGCTGATCCGCATCTATCTATCTTCCCCCATTTTTTTTTATTTGCTCTCCCACAGGGAGGATGGAAAAGTGAAAAAAAAATACTATCGTGTCGGCAAGGTGCTTCCGTAGGAAGATACTCATTGCTTCAACAATAGATGATATCTGTCGAATATACGTCGTACCGTAGAGTTGAGCAAGGCTCTCTTACTTGTGCGGGATTGATTTTCGAATATAATGGGGTGTGGGGGTGAGTCGCCGGCAGACTTCGCCCGCACTAGTTTGTAATTGTTGTCTATCTCTCCAGGTTTTTTCCTGTCTTTTCTCTCCCACAGGGAAAATAGAGAAGTAAAAAGGAACATGCCATTGTGTCGGTAAGATTCCTAAGTAAGAAAATATTCGTTGCCTCAGCAATGGATGATACCCGTAGAATCTAGGTCGTGTCACAGAGTTGAGCAGGAGCTCTCCTCTTGGTGCGGGTTTGATTTTCGTATATCATGGGGTGTGTTGGTGATTGCTGTCACCGTACCACATAAGGATAATAAAAATAAAGAGTAAAATTTATGGTATCCCTCCAAGTCTTCACTGTCGCGTCGAGTTGAGCAAGCCCTCCTCTTTGACGGTGTCGATTTTCTGGAAACCATATTCCCTGCATCTGTTTGTCCCGTTAAGACAGCAGATGGGCTCGTAGGCGAACGGAATGAGTGATTGCGAGTACAGTTACGGGCTCACACCCTGTACCGGTGGCCCTGGCGTGGGTTTAAAGATGGATGCGAGTCGCAGTAACACCTCTCACCCGGTGAATTCCTGTCGGAATGATCGTAACCGAGATATTTTCTGTCTGGCTGTACAGGCAATATAGTATTATCAATCTGCCTGTACTTGCAATGTTAATGGTAGAGAACGTTCCTTTCAGATGTGGAGTTTTTCAGTCGCTTGAGATGATCAGCAGTGGCAATCATTACATTGTTACTGAAAATAAAACAATGAGTAATAATTAACAACTACTACTACCAGCGACAATGCTATCATTGTTACTAATAATGAATTAATTAGTGGTAATAGCTAGAATTGTGAAGAGAGCCATGTCATGCTCCTTCCCAATATCTCTAGAATTATAATCTCGATAGCTCCTGGGAAAGCCGTATCGTTCTCAGGTCAAACCAGTCACGTAGCCCAGTGCTTGTCGAGCGAGTTCTTGAACGCATTCACGGATTCAGAGCCAACTACCGCAGCTGGTAAGTTGTTCCAAGCCCGCTAGATTGCGATCGGGAAAAGTGTTGCGCTATAGTCGTATCAAAACGTTTTTCCACAAGTTTCACCCTGTGGTTCCGAGTACGAATGTTGTGGTCCCTGTCAAAGAGGCCGACAGGGTTCACGTTGTTGAATCCCTTCAAGTATTTGAAGGTTTCAATGAGCTGGCACCTCAGCCTTAGTTGCTCAAGGGTGATGAGGCTAAGCTCTTTCAGCCTATCCTCGTAGCTATGTTGGCGTACCTGCAGGATGAGCTTGGTAGCACGATGCTGGATTCGTTCCAATTTGGCTATGTCCGCCCTCATGAATGGAGACCAGAATTAGACGGCAATACAATGTCCTTCGTTTTTCAGAGAAAGTTACGGGAGATGTAGCCAAGGTTACGGTTAGCTATCTCGTAACTTTTTCAACCTGCGCGTTCAGTTTCAAATCTTTCGTGATTAGGACGCCGAAGTCTCTCTGCTGGTCAACCTTTGCAAGATCGGTTCCTGCCATCGTGTGGTTGAAGTTGGCATTGTGACACCCCATGTGCATAACTGTACATTTTGCATCATTGAAGGGCATCTACCACGCTTCCGACCATTGGACGAGTTTTTCGAGATCATGCTGAATCTCAACTCTGTTTCTCTCCCTCCATGCCGCATAGCAGAGATTCGTGTCGTAGGCAAGTTTCAATACTCTGGACAAAAGCCCCGCACTCATGTCGTTTACATAGATAAGGAAAAGGATTAGACCCAGGACACTGCCCTGGGACACCTCAGAGGTAACAGGGGCCCACTCGGACAAAGCCTGGCCGATGCTGACTCTTTGCTTGCGTCCTGTTAGCCAGGCGCGCAGCCAGCGAAGTACGTTTCCACCAATGCCGAGCTCAAAGACTTTGTGTAACAGTCTCCTGTGCGGCACCTTGTCTAAGGTTTTTCAGAAGTCTAGGTAGATGACATCCACTGTCTTGCGGCAGCCGTACACGTTAATCACCTTATTGAAAAAGTTCAGCAGGTTCGTCAGACAACTCCCCTTTCGGCGGAAGCCGTGTTGAGTGTCGTGAATTAGTCCGTTGTCTTCCAGGTGATCGACATGATGATTTCGTATCAATCGCTGGCTGATTTTGCACACGATCGACGTCAAGCTGATCGGTCGATAGTTGCTGGGCGATTGTCGGCCACCTCTCTTGAAGATTACCGTAACGTTAGCAGCTCTCCATTTTTCGGGACATCGCCGCTCGTCATCGATAAGTTGAAGAACTGGGTTAGGGAATCCGCCAATTGTTCTGATATTTCCTTATGAACTCTTGGGTGGTGTCCATCGGGACCGATCGATTTGTAAACGTCCAGTCCTTCAAGTTGTTTAAAAACTTTATCTCATGTGAACGCAATGTCGTTGAGGCTGACTTCTCCAGCTTAAACAGTATCTCGTTCGCAGTCGGGACCCTCAACTGTGAACACTGAACAGAAGAAGCTATTCAGGGCGCTGGCCATGTCCTCAGGTGACGTTCTGAGGACACCATCTTCATCCATTAGCTGACTAACTGAGTCCCTAGCAATTCTACGCTCGTTGGCGTAGCGATAGAAATCCTTTTGGGTTATTTTTGGCGTTATCCGCAATGTTTTTCTCTTCCGTGCGGTTAGAGGATCGGACTAGTCAAGTGGCTGTTCTACACGCTAGGCGATGCAGTTCATCTGCCTCTACGGTGTTATCCCTCAGTCGTTGCGCATTTAGTTGATCGCGACGATTCATGGTTCTTTCAACTTCGACGCTCCACCAAGGGGGTGGGGTATACAACGGTCGCTGGCCTCACGAACTCTACCATTGAGGATGCGGCAGCAATCGTCCACCGTCGCAGGTGTCGCACTGGAGATGGACTGGGGAATAAAGATACGTGACCAAGGCGACCTTTAGCCACAGGTGTAGCGGTAAAGATGGACTTAAGATCAGGGGACGTGGTCAAGGTGACCTTTAGTCACAGGTGTAGCGGTAAAGATGGACTGGAGGATCAGGAGACGTGGTCAAGGTGACCTTTAGTCACAGGTGTCGCTCTGAAGATGGACCGGGGGATCAGGAGAAGGGGTCAAGGTGACCTTTAGTCAGAGGATTAATTCTGAAGTGGAACATCAAAGAGAGCTTCATGTGCCATTTCTGTTTTTAAAACTTGAAGAAAGGGAACGGTTTAGTTATTTATCGGCAGTTTATATAAAATTTATCGAACCGCGACTTAAATGCTTCGATTGTATTGCTGTTTACAACCCATGCTTTAAGTTTTTCAATTTTTCGACCACTCTGTACGTGAAAAAAAAGCGCGTGAAATCGAGTGAGAAAAATTTCCCAACGATATTATATATATTGTTCCTACTCACTCCGTTCGTATCTAGTGTAAAAGGGCTCGCTTGGGCGACGTTTTTCTTACCCTTGATAATATTCCACACTTCGATCATGTCGCCACGGACTAGACGTTTCTCTAGCGAATAAAGATTGAGTTCTCGTAGCGTGTCTTTGTACTATTTATTCCGCAGCGCAGGGATGAGTTTCGTAGTTCAACGCTGAACGTTTTCTTATTTAATAACGTCTTTTCTAAAATACCTAGACCAAAATTAAACTGAATAATCGAGATACGGTCTAACAAATGCATTCTAAAAGTTGAGAATACCTAGCATTTTGTTGCCTTTCTTTGCAGCATCGTTACATTGCTTGCTACTTTTTAAGTCGTTACTATTAATGACACCTATATCTCTCTCTTCAGTCACAGGAATTAGTCTCCAGCCGGACACTGAATATTCGTGTTTGAGGATATGAGGACCTATGGGCATAACGTTAAATTTCATTTGCCACTTTTCTAACCAACCAACATTTTTGTTCAAGTCTAGTTGGATCTACCGACACTCTAGTTCAGTTTGCACTTTTCCTCCTATCCTAGTATGGCTCCAAGCTTGCGAGATCGTTAATAAATATTATATAATATCTGGACCTAAGACGGATATTTGAGGCACACCGCTTGAAGCATTTTAAAGGGTGAGGAATCTCCATTAAGTACAACTCACTGCTGTCTGTCCGTAAGCCAGTATTTTATCCTGATGTTACGATCACCTCGGACACCGATGATGGGCTATTTATTAACTAGGCGCTTGTGGGGGAATTCATCACAAACCTTTTGAAAGTCAAGGTAAATGATAACGATTGGAGATTTTACGCCGGGATTTCAATTATATTCATGGCTTTTTTTTATTAGGAGAGGCAGGTGCCATCCGTGAGAGATTAGGTAAAATGTTTGATAAATGTTCGGTGATTTCGTTTCTAGTCTTTTTTTAAATTCTGGGATGAATTTGGTCTTCCCCTGGAGATTTTGTAGCCTTCAACGTATGGATATATTTATTAACTGCGGCGGCGGAAAAGTTCACTGTGCTGAGGGCTTCAGTTCGTCTTCCCGATACGAGATCCTCAGGATTAGAAAAATCATGATTATCTAAGGTAAATGCAAAAGAAAAGTATTCATTAAGTAGGTCACTCCTTTTGGTGGCGTCCTTTACCAATTTCAGATATTGATTTTTTTAAATATAACTAAACAATTGTTTCGGATTAGTTTTGCCATTGACGGCAATTCCATTTTCATAATCTCCTTCTTACGTTTCTGGACTCTTTTTAGATCTTTTCTGCGTATGTTGTATTCATATTTTGCCACGTCGACATGTGATTGTTTCTGTTTTATCGAGTGCTCTGCTTTCTTTCATGACTGAAGGCGCTGCCGTTCTCCTTCCAGTTCTTATGCTGAGTGACTGCTGTCCGCCTGTTTCAGCCCGGAATATGCTCATGTTCAATATTTTTAAGAAATTGACTCCTTGCCCGAGGGTTATATTATTTTTGCTGACGCCACTGACTCTCTTAAGCTATCAAAGTTAGCTAATGTAATGATAGAGACTTTTTCGCAATTTGTTGATGTTTTCAACTCGAGCTCTATCAGAAAACGGATACATTGTGGTCGCTAGTTCCGAGTGATTCACCCACTTCGACGTTCGTGGTATGAGAGTCGCTTGCAATAAATAGGAAATCATGAATATTGCTACCTCTTGTAGGTGTTGTCACCATTTGGGTCATGAACTTATCGTCGGCAAAATCAATAAGACGTTGCCTGGTGGCAGTGCATTCGTCTGTATAGACGAGATTGGTTTCACATTTTATATGTTTACCAACTACTTGGATTGATACTATGTCGTGTCTCCTGTTTGGTATAGTGACTTCTAATATTTGCTGTGTTTTTTTACGCGAAACAACACTCCTTCGCCCTCTAGGCCTTGTCTATCTATGTGAAATAGAGAGTAACCGGGCAGAGTAAATTTGTCTAAATAATGCCTGGTGCTCAATTTCATCTACAGTTCCGGGATTGCTATTATGTCGACACTTTCATTCATTGCATGGATACTTAATTATTAGATTTTTTCCAGAGACTGACGTTCACATATTAGCATTTGAGAGTGCCGTTAGTCTCATTACCTCGATTTTCTTGACAATTGCTGCTTCTACTTTGAGCCCATGTGTTGGAGCCAGGACTTTCGGTATCGTTTACACGGGTTATACTAGCGGAGCAGTTACTACTGCCTCTTACTCGGACTGGATTAATGACAGGAATTTTTTCGCTAGGGCCTGCGGTGAAGTTTTGATGGACTCTTGTATTTGTTGAGTATCTAGTGTTAAAACGGGCGGAGGCCGTTGGGTCATTTTGTGGGGCACTGCCTACGAGTACGTTTTTAGACTTATCTTCTGTGACAAGACCAGCGCTGATGCTTGCAAGCATATTTTTTCGATGGTATCAAGTCCATACGTGTTTATGCAAGCCTTGTTTGTGATTATATTGAAGTTATACTACTTTGGGTCAACCATCGTTTTCAATGATCAGAGAAGGGGATTTCCTATGCCTTGCAGAAAGCTATTAGGCGATTGTTAAGAAAAATCTTCTTGCTTAACTCGTATCTGCTTTGACTCGGATGGGGCAAGATGCCAGTAACGTGTATGTTCGTGAGTGAACGTTTGATATTTCTTATCATGGTTTCGTACCTTTTCAATGTCAATTCTGTCTGTGACACGTCTACCGCTCCGAATTGAAGTATAATTCGTTTAGAAGAAGGTATCTTGTCCTTTAGGATTATGCCTTCAATTCCGTAAACTTTCTTTTTTTTTTGCCAAGTATTTTCAGCTGAATTTTCCATTTTCGCTGATTTGATTTAAAGGAGGTGACATTGATATCACTAAAATTTCCTATGTATTCTGAGAGTCCATTTTATCTGGCAATACCTCAAAACGGTTACGTGTGTCTGGTCGGATGTAGTGATATAGTGGCCTAACGTGTGGTGCATTGTCACAGTAGTGTAGAAAGTTGTCGCTTGTCTCTTCGTTCAGAGCTGTAAGCCTCTTGGCCAATTTCGAGTCTAGGTGCAATTGAAGTTCTTTCACTTGATTTAGGGTGGCCACAGCAGTTTCTTTTACTTTTGTTAATTCGTTTTTCATCAGATTTTTGAATTCGTGGTATTGTTTCAACACATTTTCCAACTTTAGGCACAGGTGACCTTTAGTCGCATGTGTTTTGCTTATGATGGACAGAAGGATCAGGAGCTTTCAGGAGGGGCATTGATAATACGTGTGAATACAATGCATAAATAAATTGAACTGGAAATTTTATTTGAGTTTTAGCAAATGCAAACTTTCCGTACATTTGGGCAGTTGGAATGTCGATGATTATGCTTTTGATCCTTGCTGGACATTCAGTGTGGTGTCAAGGAGTTAATGCTGCACTGCATTTGAGTACACGAGTTTGGCGACTACAATTTGAAGACTGAGTTCACTGGGAAACGAAAATTTTCGGTGTGACTGAAGTCATTTGATATAAAGTTTCTCAATGAAAAATAAGACATTACTAGGAGACTGTAGTCGGTTGATATAAAGGTAGTAATTTAGAATTTATTCCCACAATACGGATGAGCCGTTGTTCTAGCGAATGTCACAGGTTCCCTTCTCGGCAATCTATCCGCCCCGCTTCTGAAACTCTCTCATCACGGATAAATCATCGTGGAAGTGTATCATATGTGACAAAACTTGCTCAAGCGCGAAGGTGCAGCAATATAACGATCTTCAAAAATAGTTCATCTGCAGTTGTTAAAATTGTTTTGCTGCATTAGAACATCAATTTGGTTCCCAGTATTCATCATTTTCGCTAACGCATTACAGCTTTTCTCTCTTATCTCACTGAAATGACGCCATTTTTTCTGATTGAACTCCAAACCAATATGAATGTTTACCGTGGCTAAATGTGGATCAACATTTCTTATATGACTAATGTGGCCTCTTTCCTCCTCGTCTATTAAACACTTCTTCGAAATTCTTTCTTCTTTTGTTTACAATCGGATAAAATTTGCATGACGACTATCAGTAAGATAAAAACATTTCGATTTTTATTTCGAGATAAAAATTGGTTCTAAGTCAGCGTGATTTCTGTTTTTCATTTCCTCCCTTCATAAACATTGACTTTGAAATGTTTTTTTTTTTGTAATATCAGTGATGCCAAAAAAAATATCGACAAACACACACAAATGCAATTAAACCCAAAGAAAGTAACGGTAAACTATGCAAAACATATAAGGCATGATGATTTTAATACTATAAATATCGAGTTGACTAACCTGTTGATAAGTTCCACTTAGCAGTATGTGATTTAATTGTTAGGACAATTCCACTAACTGCTGGGTTATCTCCTCTCGGTGCTGTTCATTGCCACAACCTTTCACCAATACAAATTGAGTCGCATTGGCTTATAAAAGAATTTGATCCTCCCTCTGTCCATTGACGATCCTGCAGCTTCCCTAATTTCCTTCATCCATCTGAATTTATATTGGTCCCCATTGCGTGAACTACAGTTGAAGTGTTATTTTGGACAGAACTTCGTCGCTCAATCAATGCTTTCCTTAACACCTTTGTGTACTTATCCCCTTTGACATGCCTTTTAGATTCTTCGACTACTGTTCAAAGGACTGAATATGCTCAAAGATTCGACAGGAACTGTATCTACCTTCTGACCACAGCTCGATGGAGCGCATCCGCTCAAAGAATAGACTTGAACTGTCTCTTACGTCTGATAACTGCTCGAAATACTATATCCGCTCAAACATTCGACTGGGTTTGATTTGATTTGAGCCTAATTTCCACCAGAGCCTCAACGTGAGTCATAATAGGCTCCCCCGTAGGGCTCGATGATTATTGATTCCATTAGGCTTTCACGCCTAAGTGCGCGAGGGATAAACGAAACAACGCTTTCAACGTTAGAAAAAATGTGAAAATTTTAGCAGTGTCAGACGCACGCTAGTGCGCAAAAGAAAAACGCTTACTCGAAACGGATCTCCGCTTTCAATCCTTTAGAACATAAAGAGTGATATGTACGCACCCTAGTGCG